>CAJQTV010000577.1:0-52715 GCA_907163055.1 Formica aquilonia x Formica polyctena
AGATTTATTATAATAGCGGGAGCCGCAGCTCCTCGAAAATAGTAATGATAAACCGCGCGGATATACGGCGGCGGTAAAAGAAACGCGGCTGCGAGACTGGGTGTTAGACGCGGGGCGCGAAACCCCGTAATGCGTACGCCGAGACCGACCCGTTAGATCGGCCGGAATGTTCGCTCGGCTTGAATTACGCCTCGCACTGCGAAGAAATTAAATATTACGTTCTTCTATAATTCGGGCGCAAGACCGAAACAATTCTCGGTATTGCCTCGCCAACGGCGATCTGATCGCCCACTATTACCGCGAAATTATCAATACGCAACTTAAGATTAACAGGCAATTAATACAACGCGGACATGCTTCAATTTCGGACGGACATTTTACGCAGAATCGAATGCTCGGCACACACACGCACGCAATTCATGCAAGAATCGCGAGGAAATTCTCACCAAAACGCGCTCACAATTTCGAGACGCGGTGCTTTACAGTCGATATAATACGTCGAATTTACGCGATTCACACTCTCACGTAACCCGTACAATAATCGTGAAGGAAAGTTGCACCGGACGTGCACGCAAATTTTATACGCGAAGATTCACAAACGAAGGACAAAAGTAATACAACAAATTGACGCGAATCACACTCACACTCAGACGACCGACATACAGTACGAACGAGTCTTAAATGCTAGATGTGCGAGAACCAACGCAAATATAATCTACGGAATCCGAATCTCCAGAGAGACGACACACGGTTTATTAGAAACGCGAGGTAATGTCTCGATCCGCGGAAACCGATACTTTCGAGGCTCCGGGGCTCGAATCGCTTGACGACGTGGCCGTGACGCGAAAATCTACACCAAAGAATCGGGCTTTGCCCGTACACCAAAGTACGAATTCACGGCGACGACGACAGAACGAAACGATTCCGGACGCGATCGCGAGTGGCGAATATGGCGGAGGATAACCTCACCGGTACTTTTCCTCTCGCGGTGGTTACACGGGGTCAGCGACGTTGACGTCCTCTCCCTCGGGTCCGTCTATCGCAGCTGCCGATAGCCGTGATGCTCTCCGCTCGCTCTCGTCTCGCTATCGCTCTCGTATTCTCTCTCGCCAAAACGGTCCTCTCGCTTACGCTTCTATTTCGCACGCAAGCTCGCGCCAGTCTGATCCCGGATCGTCGCGATCCAGAATCGATACCTGTGGGCCAGCCGGGGCTGCGCACACGGGGTGCGTATTATCGCGACCAATCACGCGTTATCACGCGCTGTGGCCGGCGGGCGGCGCGCTCACGGTCGTAACGGGGGTGCGCGCGCCCCCGGTATTACAAACAATAATTCGCTGGGGCCCTTTTTGCGGGGCCGTCGCGGGGTCTGAGGTGAACGGTTTGGCCGGAAGTATCGCTGCCATCCTTCCTTCCGTCTTTTCCGGGACCGCGTCACGCCATCGGGTGCAGAATTGCAATCCCTCCGCGGGGACCGGATCCGCACGGGCCTGTGTCCTTGCGCGAGGATCCCCTCGCTGTCCCGTGCGTTGCGCATCACGTGTGTGGGTCCTGATCCCGTCGTGACGTAGCTAGTTTGGCCGTTAGATGTTTTGGATTTCCAAATTGCTGGCTCCTTGCCCCTCCAAGGTCTTCCTTGATTGGCGATCGTATTTTCCGTGACGCTTCAGCGACTTTCCGCTCCTTCTTCCGATGAGGCTCCCAAATGAATTATTCATACGAAAGAAAATCATAAACGAAATTAATATTACGCTCGAAATCTCAATTAATGACGCCTCTCTGGAGGTAACGGTACGGTTCTCGCAATGATTCGACTGGCGCGGCCCTTCAGCCCGCGCTTTTCGATCGGAGAGGAACTCGGCGGACGCGCGCGAGACGGCAACGTCACAGCGTATACAATTTTTTAGAGGTGTTTTCATGCGCAATATTTTACCGATAAACGGTATACGGCGAAATGAGAGCGGTATCGTCAATTTGGATGACGTTGATGGTTCCGGTACTCATTGGGTTGCGTATGCAAAGAGGGGAGATCGTGTAGTATATTTCGATAGTTTTGGAAATCTTCGACCGCCCAAGGAATTAGTGCGATATTTTGGACAGAATGTTGCAAATATAGAATACAATCACACGGCCTATCAAAATTATAATCAATGTATTTGTGGACAATTGTGTCTTCGATTTCTTCAAACGGTCGATGATCGATATGAATTTAAAGCCTGACAATTCTCCGTCGCGACTCAGTATTCGTTTGACAGTTTTCCAGCATGTCACTCACGCTTACGTTGACCGGCAAGAGTAGCGCTCTTGCTGTAAGCTACTTTACGGCTATAGATTTAAACGATGGCGATTACGAGCTTGGTTTAACGGACTTTGAAACTTATCATACGATATCGAACGTGAATTCTTGGAATAATAAACTTTATTTTGATAACGACGATAAGGAAATTACGATTCCCGAGGGATCCTACGAATTACACGCTATAAACGAATATCTCCGACGTGCAATTTTACGACATCGACGCGTAGTTGATTCTAACGATATTGTTGATGGCGAAGAACACGATGAATATCCAATAATGCTTCGTGCTAATCATAATACGCTAAAGAGTGAAATCAAACGTGTCTATAGAATAAATTTTAGTAAACCGGGCAACGTTGGATCGTTGTTGGGATTCTCGTCGAATCGTATATTACAACCTCGGAAATGGCACGAATCGGATGTACCGATAAATATTATTAGCGTAAATATTATTCGTATCGAATGCAGCGTAACCACTGGCGCGTACAGCAATGACAAGCGCGTACACACGATACATGTATTTTCACCGAGCGTGCAGCCTGGATATAAGATATCGGAAAAGGCCTGCACAGAACATTTATCTACCGATCGTCGCACGAAGCATTACTGATTTAACGATACGCATTGTTGATCAAGAAGGACATTTGCTCGATTTTCGTGGAGAGGAAATTACCGTAAGATTGCATATACGGCGGCGGCAAAAATAAAGCGTTTGACAAATGAAATGCTTGTGTTGAACGAAAGCACGGAGCACGCGAAAGACAATATTTTTGCGAGGGACAATATTTTTGCGAGTAGACGAGTGACTGCGGTATCGGGTGACAATAATCAGATATCTGGTTACGCTAAAAAGAAGCTCAGCGCGTTGAATCGCGAGTTTTTAAAATCATTGGGATTCATCGTACGAAATACTTGAACGATATGATTGACATCTTGAATATCGGAGGCGAGCCGATCTTTGACGATCGTATCGTCAAGATTGAGACTCATACGTACAATCCATACGCCAACACAACGCTTGGATACAGCGACGAGATACGGATACCGATACAACATCAAGATTTGTACACGTTACCATGTGAAAGTTTTCTATACGTCGAGGGAAAGTTGAGGGTGCGTAAAGTAGCTGAAGGGAGAAGAGTGGTATTGGGAAACAATTGTATCGCGTTTATGCTTGATGAACTTCGATATGAACTCAACGGTGTGGAGCTTGACCGCAACAGAAACGTTGGAATAACTTCCACGATTAAAAACTATGTCTCTCTAACAACCGAGAAAGGTAAAATCTTGGAGAATGCTGCGTGGAATATGTCGCATAATGCTGTTAAAGCGAACTTCAATTTTTGCGTGCCGCTAAACATACTACTGGGTTTTTGCGAAGATTATAAGCGAGTTGTGATCAATCGTCACGAATTAATTCTGATACGTTCGCGCAACGACAACAATTGCATATTTGGACATGCTTCGGCTGAAGCTGATATCGAATTATTCAAGATACAATGGCGTATGCCACATGTAATATTGAGCGAGGTCAACAAACTATCCTTGCTACGCGCGTTGGAAAGCGGGCGATACTTGAATATAAGTTTTCAATCTTGGGATCTATACGAATTTCCTCTATTGCATAATACGACCAAGCATTCGTGGACCGTGAAAGCCGCTTCTCAGCTGGAGAAGCCGCGATACGTGATCTTTGCGCTGCAGACTGGCAGAAAAAATGCTGTGTCAAAAGATATTACTACATTCGACGACTGCAAATTGACCAACGTTAAACTCTATCTAAACTCGGAATTTTATTCCTACGATGATTTAAATTTAGATTTCGATAAAAATAGATTCGCCCTCTTGTTCGATATGTACTCTCGTTTTCGCAAATCTTATTACGACGGATGTGATAATGATGATGTGCTATTAAACATTTCAAAATTTTTACATTGCGGTCCTCTTGCGGTTATCGATTGCTCGCGACAAAACGAGTCTGTCAAAAATTCCACCGTGGACGTGAGATTAGAGTTTGAGTGCAAGGAAGATATACCTGCAAATACTACCTCCTATTGTCTCATCTTGCACGATCGCGTTGTCGAATATTGCCCATTGACCAACGTAGTTCGTAAAATTACCTAAATCAGCAAATATCCCCTCCAATGTCAAAAATATATAAAGATTGAGATTTGACGATCGACAGCAGTCATACATCATTCTTGCAGTCATACGGTAATATTATCGGCATGATCGCGCCAACGTTTGTAGATCTGCAAGGATTCATTATCGGGCGAAACTTTGTCGTGAAAGAAGTAGCGATATTGAGAAATGGATTTGTTCTTTCTCATTACTTTTTTGCAAGTCCCGTACCATGGCGTGCGCTTACAAAATCTGAAAGATGCCAAGCTTCATGGCTAATCGGGCATCACCATGGACTTCAATGGGAGGATGGAAACGTTCCATACAGCTTCGCCAGGCGTTTGATTACGAGAGCTGTGGTGGGTGCGACGGAAGAGGAAGATGGAGCATCTCCTATCGTGTACGTTAAAGGACGCGAAAAACGAGAATGGCTGGCCGATATACTTGACGATGATGCGAGAAACGATGTTATTATTGAGACCTTGGATGCGGACTATGAAGATATCACTTCGTTAAATAAGCTAGATGTTACTAATACTATGCGCTGTGAAAAACATTTAAAAAATTGCGCTTTACAAAATGTATTTAAAATATTCAATTGGTGGACGAATCATCATAAAGATTCATCCAAACATTTTTTAGAATAAATTATTGTTAAAATATATTTTTATTCTCTTTTATTCTTCCCTTTTCCTCTTTCTTATCCCAGTATACGAGTATTAAATTTCAGTACGTGACGTTAGATAGCGATGTCAGCTAGTTAATTAAAATATAGATGTTACATTTCAATACATGGACATAGAGTTTAAATATTTGAATTGCGTATAAATAATTGTTTTGTCGTTCAATAGTCGTTCAATAGTTGTTTATAGCCGTTCAATAGCCGTTCAATAGCCGTTCGAAAGCTGTTCAAAGCCGTTCGATAGTCGTTCAATAGTCGTTTGATAGTCGTTCATACACGTTCGATAACCGTTCAATAGTTGTTCGATAGGTGTTCAAAGCCGTTCGGTAGCCGTTCAATAGCCGTTCAAAGCCGTTCGATAGCTGTTCAAAGCTGTTCAATAGCCGTTTGATAGCCGTTCAACGGCCGTTCGATAGCCGTTCGATAGTCGTTTACATATTATAATAATATTATATATTATTCATATTTAAAAACTTTAAATAGTTGTCTGTGGAAACATGCTAACTTTTGTTTTCTTATCAAGAGCTGAGAGTAAGCGTTCTTCGTAAGTGATACATCTCCTACTCTAAAATGTTCGAGACAATGTCTATCCCGTTGTGTCTGTCACAAAGTGTCTGACAGCGAACGTTTAACAGTCCATCCAAGGGATAATATTCAAAATGCCAATGTTTTGCTTTAATCTGGTAAGTAGTGTTCAGTGTTTTTGTGTGCGAGATTATGTGGGATATTTATTAATTAATAATATATTTCAGTTTGTACAAATTGATGTGATCCACCGCAGATACATGCGGTGGATACGTGAAAATCTGCGTTGGGTGCACGCCAATTTGTGGGGTGACACCCGAGAGGCCCGCGAGTGGGCGTGCGTGCACCCTGACCAACAATGCGAAGACATATTTTATTTGCGGCAGCTTTTTGGGCTTGAGCCGTACGAAGAAGAGGAAAATTGGGAAGAGGAAGAGGAAGAGGAAGAGGAAGAGGAGGATTGGGAGGAAGATTGGGAGGAAGAGCTTGCGGCTCCAGGAGGATAATGTAAGTATCTTCTTTTTTTAAATTTATATTAGATTTATAAACATTAAATTAATATACTAATAAGATTTCTTTCTGTTTCAGAAGGAGCCTACATATTATATTATTTTTATTATTATTTTATTATTATTTTAATTATTAGTTTATTCTTTTTAACCACACACACACACACACACACACACACACACACACACACATTTTGAATAAATATTATTATATTAAAAAAAAATGTCGATTACTTCTGCGCCTCCTTCTCCCACGTCCATGCATGCCTCGCGCTGTCTCTCTCTCTCTCCCACATGCATGCGAACGTCATCCTTTTCCCACGCCAATGCGGACGCTATCCTTTTCCTTCACGCGTGCATGCCTCGCGCTATCTCTCTCACACCGCCTTGCGAACGCCGTATCATCCGCGTGCATGCTTCGCGCTATCTCTCTCTTTCTCCCAAGTGCATGCTTCGCGCTATCCCTCTCTTACACCTACTCGCGCGGGTCCCTCGCCTATCGGTTAGGACGCGGTCCCCCTCCCTCTCCCCGCGGACCCCTCGCCCACCAGTTAGGACGCGCGGACTTCTCGCCTATCGGTTAGGACCCGCGGACCGCTCGCCTATCGGTTAGGACGCGATTCGCCCGCGTGACGTCATACCCCCCCCCCCGCGTGACGTCATCCCCTCGTGACGTCACCCCCCCCCCGTGACGTCACCCCCCTTGTCCTGATTTCCCCCCTCGCCCCTCACCCCCCTCAGAGCCCCTGGCTTAGAATCCGCATAGTATCACTACTGGTAATATTTATAAAAAAGCAAAATAAATTCTTAATAAACTTAAATATGTTAAACTTAACTATGTTTTATAAAACATCAAATAAATAAAGATATTACATATAAAAATAATAGCTACACTAAAATAAAAATAAATAAATAAGAAATAAAAAAAAATAATATGAAAGAATAAAGAAAAGAAATTAATTCATAAAAAAAAATAAATTAATATTGCACATTGCAGGTATATAAAATAAATTAATATTGCACATTGCAGAAAAGTACATGTACAGAAAATATATCTGTAACAGAAAATATTGTTAATAATAATATATGCATGCATAAAAAATCGGCTAGATGAATGTGAATCTATTTGTTAAAAAAATATAATAAAATATACAAAAATTGTAAAAACAAAATATGAAAAATTACAAAATTGAAATAAAAACATCAAAAATTAAAAAAATAAAATTAAAATACCATCAGATGAAACGCATTATTTCGCGGATAAATTATATGAATTATATAACTCTAAGTGTCGCGAATCAATTTCGAAATTTATACAATTAATGCCTGCAGCCTGAAAACTTGACCGAGCTATGCAAATTGTGGAAATAGCTTCAATGGATAATCGACTCCTTTTTTTATTTTCGACATCTGTAATTATCGAGAAAATACGTTCGGCTTCGGCATTTGAATGTGGAAGAGAAAATACCGCTTGAACCAATAATTCTAAATTTTCAAATTTTTTATCTCCATTAAAATCTTTAAATTCTAATATTTTTTTCTATATTTGATTTATTTCTAATGAAGCTAATTCTTTTTCTCTGGATCATTAAACATTGACGGCAGAATTCTCCTCAGCAAACACAGATACATAACTGTAACATTGCCATAATGAAACGGAATATAACAAGTAATATAACGTATTTGTTACATGTAACATTCACGTTAGTTGTAATTTCCCACTCATACAAAATTGCAGTTATATAACATGAATATAACATATTACTAAAATGTTATATGATTGTTACAGTCATGTAATAATCCACCCAAGTAGCAAACGGATGTCACAATAACAATAAATTTTGGTCACAAAATGACCAATTAGACATCCTAAGTTAGGTCTCATGAGACCCGAAAATGACGTCGATATGTCACATCCACGGGACGTCATTTTCTGACGTTTGACGGCAAAACTAAGATGTAAATTACAGTAATAATATAACACATATTATGTGATATATATTATAGGTAAATTTAAATAATTTAATTTATAAAATTAAAGATTTTATTTATATGAAAGTTAATTTCTGTTTTATATTTTAAGCAGATAATAACAAACGATTTTCACTTATTCGGATAGAAATTGTCCGAATATAATAAATTAAAATCGGATATTATTTGTCCGTCCGATTTTCCAAAAATCAGTTTAATATCTGAATTTCCTGGTACGGGAACCGTATCAAAAATTGAACTGATTAAAATAATTACAATGTTATTAGCCGCATTTTGCAGGCTTTATATACGCTCATGACAAAAATTTGAATACGAGTATAGATAGTGAATAAAGCGCCGCATAGCGGTAAGCAAATGAACTATAATCCCAATATTAGTTACAAAAGGACTTTATTTGGACGATCATAGGACGTCTTTAAAATTACGTCTTTGGCTAGTCTAAGAAATGAGGTTTATTAAACGTCAATTATTAGTCGCCGACATTATAGACCAAAAATAGACGTCATTATGTCGTCTTTTGACGTTACTCTGTTACTTGGGCTGTTACATTACATATTACTCCCATGTTACATAGTAGTTATATTCTGATGTTATATTGCATAAATAAAAGACAGTTATATAATCCCAATATAAATTAGGTATAACAAATGTTACGTTACATGTTACTCCCATGTTATATAGCAGTTATATTCTGGTGTTATATTGCATAAATAAGAGACAGTTATATAATCCCAATATAAATTAGGCATAACAACTGTTACATTACATGTTATTCCCATGTTATATAGCAGTTATATTCTGTGTTTGCTGGGTCCATTCGAATGCTAATTTTGTTAAATCAATATTACCTACGCGCAAAGCAACACAAGTTAAATCTTTAATTCTAATTCTTGCTTCATCAAAAAGAGCGATCTTGGGATCTAAAAAAGCGAATTGTTCAAAAAAAGTGTCTTTATATGGTAATCGTTTTAACATTTCGCGAACTGCCGTCTTATAAAATTCTAAACACGTTAATCTAATTTCCTTCGCGCACTCTAATGATACCGTTAATAAAAAATGTTCACATTCGGTCCCGACATATATATTATCTAGGTGTCGGATATAATTTTCATTGTCTACATTTAAAGTAACAATTTCGGTAAAAGTGCATAATAACGGACCCAGCTCCAATGACATTGACCTTGGCATATGTTGTCAAGGTCATGACCCTGAGTAACCTCCAAAAGGTTTTAGCCGCCGCTCGTTTTTTATTAAAAAGTTATTAACAAAAAAAGTTTGAAAAACATAGCAGTTACTTTGAGTATTGAAAGGCATAAATGACTAATATACAGGGTGAGTCATTTTAATCAACGCACGCAAATATCTCGTAAAGTAAGCAAGATGGAAAAAAATGTTTTATACAAAAGTTGTAGGGTTCAGAGGGGGACACGTGATGAAAATATGGACTTGACCTTGAGTGACCTTTTCAAGGCCAAGTCAATGTGATCGATATTTTCTTAAATGGAATCCCCCTTTTTTTATTGCATATTCTTGTAGCTTATCTCGAAAGCTTTTCAAAACACTATAATAAAGTATTTTTTCATTACGTACTTTTTGAGTTATTTTATATTTTATTCTGACATATTTTGATATAAAAAATAAAATATCTCGTAAAATATTCAGTTTTTGATAATCTTACCGTAATACTTTTATGTACAGAATAATGAGACAAATGAATTAGTAAAAAAAATTGTTTTTAAGAAAAAGTATGTAATTATTTACTATGTATTTTTTTAAACTATTATTTGTTTTTTTCTGTACACTAATTGATTTGTCTCATTATTTTGTACATAAAAGTATTACGGTAAGATTATCAAAAACTGAATATTTTACGAGATATTTTATTTTTTATATCAAAATATGTCAGAATAAAATATAAAATAACTCAAAAAGTACTTAATGAAAAAATACTTTATTATAGTGTTTTGAAAAGCTTTCGAGATAAGCTACAAGAATATGCAATAAAAAATGGGGGTTTCCATTTAAGAAAATATCTATTACATTGACTTGGCCTTGAAAAGGTCACTCAAGGTCAAGTCCATATTTTCATCATATGTCCCCCTCTGAACCCTACAACTTTTGTATAAAACATTTTTTTCCATCTTGCTTACTTTACGAGATATTTGCGTGCGTTGATTAAAATGACTCACCCTGTATATGTGGAAAAAGTATAAGTTTGAACGATTTCCCGCTTTTTCCCCCATAGAGGAAGGGGGTGGGGCGGAACCCACTGCATCCATGCATACACTTTTCCACCCACACAAGAATTGTAGGGTAGACCTCGCTTCGCGTTGTAAAGCATATACGTGGACGCAGTGGGTTCCGCCCCCCCCCCCCTGGGGGGGCACCACTTCCGAAAGATATAGCTTAACCCAAACCAAATTTTAGTTTTAAATCAGGAATAGGTTTGGGTTAGATTATATCCTCCGGAAGTGGAACCCCCCCGTAGGGGGGGCGGCACCAACTGTGTCCACGCATATATTTTACAACGCGAAGCGAAGTCCATCCCACGATTGTTGTGTGGATGGGAAAGTGTATGCGTGAACGCAGTGGGTTCCGCCCCTCCTACGGGGGGGGCTCCACTTCCGGAAGATACCTAACCCAAACCTATTTCTAATTTAAAACTATACCTTGCTTCGTGCAGAAAGTTGCAAATTCATATGAAATCATATAATTATAAATCTTGTTTAAGTAGTCAGAACTTTTTACTAACCTAGTGACGGGAAAGGTCAATGACCTTGATCTTCTTAGAGGTCAAGGTCAACATCAAGGTCAACCGGAAGTCATATGGGATAGGGTGTGTAAAGGTAAACATTTACCCATTTACATTTTATCTAGGAAACTTTTTTTGTTAATAACTTTTTAATAAACAACGAGCGACGCTTAAAACATTTTGGAGGATGCTCAGGACAGTGACCTTGACAACATATGTCTAGGTCAAGGTCATTGAGGCTGGGTCCGTTATTATGCACTTTTACCACAATTTCTTTCAAAGCCTCCGGAGTCATAAAATTTTGAACAATTTGCCGAATTATTTGCTGACTACTTTCAAACAATCTATGTATTAAAATTTTGCGTGATTAAAATAAAGCATTAAAAGAGTTGAAAAAATTTAACGAATATTTTAAAAATAACAAATATGTTTTAATAAAATCATCATTTAACTGAGATAAAATAATTTCTGCAGATTTTAATTTGTCTTCAGTTACTGCCAAAATAAAATAATTTCTTAAAACTTCCCAATTATCTAATACTCTAATCACGCAATGTTGTAAAACAAGCCATCTTGTATTCGATAATTTTAAAATTTTATTTTTTTCTACATTAAAAAACTTGAAATTCAGTGAAATAGCACATCTCTTTGCACTGCTTGAAATATAAGTGGCAATACCTCTAATTAAACTTTCGCAAGATTGTGGCAATTTCTCGCAAGCTTTACTAGCTATAATGGCAGACGAATGACAACTACAATTTAACATTACTACACCCGGTATTTCTGATTGTAAACGTGAAAAAAAAAGAATTATTGCATGCAATCATTGCAGATGCATTATCACTTGCCATACCAATTATATTTTTAATAGGAATCTGCTTTTTATTTAAAAGTTCTTTAAAAGATTCGTAAATTGTATTAGCTGAACAATCCGTAGCATTTAAAGATATTAAGTCTAATAACTGCGTTTTAATTTTATCATTTGGTGACAAAAATTGTACAAGAACACACATAATTTTTAAATCTGTAATATTCGTGCTTTCATCAATTAAAATTGAAAATCTACGCGTTTGCAAAATATCAATTATTTTTTCAGTTTCGCGTCCTGCAATTACATTGTTAACAATATAAGTGCACTTTTTTCGGGCTAGTGAAAGATCGTGCACAATTTTAGAATCTATACAAATATTTTTTAATAAAGGAATTAAATGATCTGCAGTATAAAAAGCAATATTATGTTCCGAAAAAAATGCTGCTAATTTTATTTCCGCGCGTGTAACTTTATCACTATGCAAACCATTGTTATTATTATGATCGGGGCTTTGAAGATTTACTTGTTCTATATGTTTGGCCCTTTGCAAATGCCGTATTAAATCTGTTTTGCTACATCTGATGGTAGTATTGCATAAATTGCAAAAAGCTTTATTTTCAGTTGGATGGGGAGCCAACCATCCTTTAAAATTATGGAGGAGGCTTCCATTCATACTGGTGACGAGTCAAGACTCATCGCTGAGCGGCTACGGGCGCCAATTTTCAATCGTTTAATATGATTGGACCGCTCTGGAGACGTGCTGGGGATGTCGTCTCTCCGTGGCAATCGGCACATCCATGGAGCGAGATTCCAACATCGCTCTGGAGTCGTATGTACTGTGTTAAAGTGGCATAAGGTGTGAGGTCTGAATATCTCAATGGTAAGAACAGTTGCCCGGAAAGCGAAAGACTCGGGTTCGATTCCCGATTCAGCCACTCGTACCTCGTATATTTTTTCAGACCCGTAAATGTTGTTTTCTAACAATTATTTGTCGGGCTGAGGAAGTGTGTAAACGCCCTACACAGACACGACAGTGCCGCTGCCACGGAAGAGATGGATGCTTGGTTCGTGCCTCCTGCCGCCTTAAATCCCCCCCTCGCTTCACTCCTCATTTAGCCACGCATTAACAAAACGTCTTTCTTTCTTAATAGCTCCTTTCTTGTTTTTATCCTCCATACTAATAAAGAAAATAATATCTATTTATTATTACTTACCTAGCCTATACTTAGCCTCCTCTGGAACCCGCCAAAACTTTCGCGCCTAATTGCCCTTGTGTGCACACTATATATTAACTATATACGCCGTCGCTGGATTTCTCTACCACTGCGCTGCGCATGCGCGAAAAAGCGTCCCCGAGAACAACACTGTCTCCCGGAATCAAGCAGGGCCCATATTGTTCGGCGAGCAACACGGACCTGTATGTGCGGTCTCGGAGTAAACTCTACTCGGATTCGGGCTGGGTACTGGCCGCGACAGTTCCAGCCCGCGATCCGTTTCCCGCCGGGGGATGACATTCTCGGGTCAAAACCCCGTCTTTCCCGCACCGGGAGCAGAACTTTCTCGGTGGTCGGCGGCAATCTTGCCGAGTGTGCCCTCGCTGCTTACATCTCCAGCAGCACTCGTCGCGGCTGTAAGCAGCGGCCGCTACCGTCGGTCCGGGAGTCTTACGCTCTTCCTGCCGGCGCAGGTTCTCAATCACTTCAATGTCGGTGACTCGCGTGCTGAGCGCACTGGTGTTGGTAATCTCGCCCCTTCGGATGTACAGACGATATTCCGGTCGCATGTTTGCGTACAGCTGTTCAAGCTGGTCTTGGGGCGTATAGCCGCCTGCGCGCCGCATGAGAGTCAGCACCTCGGTGGTGAATTGTTAGAACGCCCCCCGTGGTTGCTGTTTTCGCCCTTGGATCGTACTCCTCAGTTGGTATGAGTACTCGCTGGGCAAATACTGGGCGCGGAAGTCCCGGCAAAACTCGGACCACTAGGTCCAGTTATCACGGCAGTTGCGATACCACATCAGTGGTTCGCCGCGCAAAAGTTCAGGCAGCCCAAAGAGTAACTGCTCGTCGGTGTAGCTGTATCCTCGTTTTAGCTCGTCTATGCGCTGTAGGAATGCCAACGGGTTCCTTCCGTCGAAGTGGCACCCCCATTTCCGGATCTGGTTCATCACTTTTGCTGGATCGGTCTCGGTCGCTCCGGACGTGCCGGCGGTGGGGCATCTTCGTGTCTTCTGGGGTGGCGGGGCGGAACGCGAAAAGGGTCGGGTTACACCTTACAAAGCGACGGAGCTGGCGGCGTAGCTCGTCGAGAGTCCCTACTGTCTCGAGCCCGTACGCGATCAATATCTTTATCACCTCGTTTTTCTTTAATTCGTTTACCCACGGGGGCATTTAGGCAGGTCGAGCGAGCTGGATTCTCCACTGGCCAAGTCCCTGTCCGGGCGCCATGTAACGGTTCACCTTTCCCGACGCTGCGGATCAGGCTCGCTGGTGCCAGGATTCGGCAGAAGGGGGAAACTTCAACTCACTCTTCCTTGGTATAAACGAATAATAGTTTATTTAAGCAGTGATTAAAGACTTAACAATGAAAGCTATATTTACAATGAAATGTGCGAGAGCGGTGCATACAAAGATTCGCACGAGCGAAGTTACGCCTTAGCTGGCGCGTACGGGAATCGAGCGTGGCTCGTGCAGGCGATACTGAGGTATCACGCAGTCGCGGCGTTTGCATGTAAGCGATTATTCTTACAAATAAAATAGATAGCGACTGTTACAATCCGGTAGATCTTAAATGCTGCGGAGTGTCGCGTGGCCTTTAATGTGTTTCCAACTAACTGATCGCCTTATCCTTAGAAGGACTGGGCATCAGTATTGTCTCCGGCTTATCTTTAGAAGGACTAGTGCGCTGTGATAGTATGATGGCCGTGTATAAAGGCGGAGTAGACGCGCCATTGGCGGAAATTCCTATCCGGCTAATTAACTATAAATTGCAAGGCTTGGCCTGGTGGCCGGTCTGGACGCGATCTGTACAAAACGTTCTTACGGTCTAACGGGTAGCGGTATATACAGGGTGGCCCCGAACGTTCCAGCCAGACTTTGTGATCTTATAGGAAATTTAATTCTGAACAAAAAATTTCCGATAAACATGGGTCAAAAAATGCTTCCTTAAAAAGTTATCGCTCAAAAACTTCTGATGCAAAGGAAGAGCAAAAGGTGAAAAGAAAATGAAATAAAAAGAAAATGACACTTAATAAATTTCTTGAAAAAACGATAAAAATAAAAAATAAAAATCTTTTTCTTTTATGAAAATAAAATAAATTTTTTTAGACTAATCTAACGCATCTAACAATAAGTAACAAAAGCACTATTTGTACGTTTGAAGCTGGTTATATCAAAATCTATGGAACGTACAACATTCATTTTGATCTCATTTGAAATATAATTTAATTTTCTACAACTTTTGTTTCGGTATTTTTTGTTAAAAGACGCACATTTTCCATGATATTTGGAAAAATGTGTAAAATAATAACGATTTCAGAGGTTTTTGAGCGATAACTTCTTAAGAAAGCATTTTTCGACCCATGCTTATAGGAAATTTTTTGTTCAGAATTAAATTTCCTATAAGATCTCAAAGTCTGGCTGGAATGTTCGGGGCCACCCTGTATATACGGGATGTCCTAAAAATAACGGACTTCCTCTTAATGGCAGATTCCTTAGAACATTTCAAGACGAAAACCCTAATACAAAAATGTCGAGGCTATAATAGTTTTTAAACGGGAAGCGATTATATTTTATGAATGACAGGGCTGAGATTTCGCGCGCTCAGGCACGGCGAAATAACAAGTGAAAAAAGTGCTCTATGAATGGGGCGCCCTTTTTATGATATTATGATTATCGTATAAATTTACAATAGCATTGTCATTATATGTTTTCCCGCTTCTCTACGCATTGCTTTAGTACATTCTTTTTACGAATAATAGATGCAAGAACTAAAGGCATCTCAAAAATGATTCAAGTAAAAATTTGCGACATGTTGCAACTTCAGCTGTCAAAGTGGTCGATCAATGTTACCATGAAGGTGTCTACTATGCTATGCTATGCGAGACAAATTAATTGTAATAAAATTAGGTTTGACATTCATTTATTTTGCATTTTGCAATATTTTGGAATGTTTACAATGAAATGCAAATTGCAATCGTTTCAATAAAAAATGTTGTGCCTCTGTGGAAGCACAGAGATTTTTGGGGATCGTTGGCCAAATTAGAACTGGGAAGTTCGGGATCGTTCAGGGTCTTCTCTCCGTTTGTACCAAACTTGTAGTCGTATTTGAATAAAATCCTTTTATTTGAAGATATCAGCTTTAATTCTTCCTTTCTTTCTCGCTCTACAACTGTTTGGCTTATCGCGGTATAGAGTTGCTTCACGTGCCTGATATCGCGGCTGCCGTGGCGAGATCAGCTGGAACGTTCTCTATTATGAAAACGATTACAATTGTCCGTCTCGTGGTTGCTTTTGTTAAGTTCGACTGTACTATATAGTTGTATGATTATCACTATTCGTGTGATTTTATGATTAGGATTGCCTAGCGCTCGTTCGAGGTGGGTAGTTTTATCACCTCCTGTTCGATTAGTTTTTTTGGAGGGGATCGCTTAGCGACAGGACCATAGGTGGTCGTGTCGCTTGATTTTGGGTGGAAAAACCCCGGATGCAAGCTACGTATATTCTTTGCTTGCATTTCCGGCGTATCGTTCTTCGAGTCTCGCGAACGCGTGGCCTCCGCGCGTGGCTCGCTTTGTCAGCGATTGCGCTCGTAACTTTATACGTCTTCCTCGGCTTCGAGTTATAATCGGAAGACGTTAAATAATATTTAATAATTAATAATTATGCTAATTTGGTTATAGCCGTTTTGGGCTATAACATCCCTCCCCCGTTGAAAAAAGAAAAACGGGGGTACAACGTTTTTCTTTAGTTATACCCTTTCTTATTCTAACGAATACATTATTTTTCCCGTATATAATTTTTTGTATAATCGTTTCTTACTATCTAAAATCGCGTACTTAGACTACGCTTTAGTATAGGTCTTGGAAGTCCGTAAGATATACGTGGTTCTTCATCGTATATCCTGACCGATGGTCGTTTCATTCTCTATTTATTTTTTATAATTATATATGTTACAATGGCTATTATAATTATTGTTATGATTCCGCTTGTAGCCATTGGATAAACAAATTGTTTTTGAGCAAAGAAGTTCTGTTCGTTGTCTTGTAGATTATTATTTAATTCTTCTAGTTTATTTTTTAATTTTATTAGTTCTGTTCGGTGTAGCGTTACGTTTTCTAACGTGTCGTTATCATGCGTCTTGTATGTCTGTAGAAGCGTGATATTTATTTCTGGTAAATAGGTTTCTATATTTGTTTCATATACTGTTTTTATTGACTGTAACGTCATATCTGTTGTCGTTAATTTACATTTTCCTTTTAATGTAATTTTTCCTGTATTTTTAATTATTCTTTTGTGTTCGTGTCGATTATCGCATTGTATCGTTATCTGTTGGTCGGTCGCGGTTGCATATAACCAAGTGTGCGGTTGTCATAGTGTTGTCCAGATCGCATTTTTCGAGCTTATCAATTGTGTGTTACAATTGTGTTGTCGTGATAGTGTATACATTTGCATTTCGCACGGTGCGTTTTGATTCATGCGATATATCGGTATCGTATTTTCACACGTATATTGGGAATTTATTTCTATACAATTTTTTAAATCGCTTTCCGTTATTCTAAGATAAGTTAATTTTTCCTTATCTATTGCAATTATTTTATTATTTATTTCGGTTACGGTAAATATGTTATTATTCATCGGTACGGGAAATGTAATTACATTTATAATATCGTAACTCGGTTGTGTAATTAATGGGAATCGCAATATGGTATAAACATTTCTTTTATCGTAGAACGCGCTTATTTTGGTATATTCTTCTATCGCTAGCCAATCTTCCGCGTGAACTTTAAACGGGAAATACATTCCTTGTTGTAATTGTTGCGTCGCTTCTTTTAAATGTGCAATAATTGTTTCTATCGGCATTAATTTCGGATGCATTGCTCCTTTGCGTATATATGTCAAATATTCGATTGTATTTTCCGCGTCGCGTATTAACTCTGTTATAACCGCGGTGATTATTATAAAATGTTCATTTATTTCGGCGCGTTCAGTATATACCGTTACCCGTTTTTGTAAAAGTTTCTCATTTCAATCTATTATATTTTCTAATTTTTCAATGTGTGCTATAGTAGTATTTACTACTTTTATTTGAGTTCGAACCACGTGTTGTAGCGTTTGTTGTTTATTTTCTAATAAATTTAATTGTTCGTTAATATGCTTTTCATCGTTCGCGTCCATTGTTCCGAACAATGTTTTCGCTATCGAGCCTATTCCGTCTATCAGTCCTCTGCGTCTGTTAGTCGGTGGTTTATATATTGTCTGAATTTGTGTCATTACGTTTTTTAGATATTTTGCTTCTCGTTTCGCTATAATATCAAGATTATTGCAAGCGTCTCGATGGTAGTGATTCTGTAGTCTCATTGTGTCGCACATCGTTTCTGTTTGTTGCAAATACATCAATATTTGTTCGTATCTGTCGTTTAATATTGTTAGATCTAATTGGATTACTAATTTCCATGTTCCCTTGGCGTAGTATAGCTGTCCAATTTTTTCAAAGTATAGGCTCGGGTTATATTCAAATTCTTGAATTTCATATGATGAGTCCGTTTCATATAACTCCGTGAGACCCGCGGTCCGTCGGCTGTTCCAGCTGACGAGTATCCTGTAATATTATATACTTTAGTTTTATTTCTCGCGATGATATCCCGCGAGTGTCATTGTTATCGGTTAGTATCTTTTTTCTGAGATGATTTTCGTTTAGTATTCAGTCTCCTATTGACGTTCTTTTGGTGACATACTCGGTAGTAGTCATGGACTCTTATAGTTTCTGTTTTTGGTGTTTGGATTCTGTGTCCAATCCGTCTGATTTAGTATGCAGGGCGTGCAATGATTTTACTTTGTGCGGCCCTGCTTTGCCGCGCGATCCGTTCGAGCGGGCTTGTGAGGCCGTATATCGAAGTACGGAGCCCTTTTCGATCCAGATTTCTGTGGATTGTGTGAGTGGTCATCGTACTGTGAGTGAGGTGGTGCCACATCCTTGGCACAATTTGCCGTTATTTTGGACGGCGATGGATATCTGCCGTCTTGCGGATGCGGGTACTTTCCGCAACTTGAGGGCCTCTCGGGCGTTGGACCCCGCTCGACTTCCTTTGGGCCCTGGTCTTTATCGCCGGGCCTTAATCGGAGATCGTACTTCTGGAGGTCGAGATCGGACGAGTTTGGCGACTCTTCGTCGTGCTCTCGATCGTATGCGTTATCCTGGTCGTTCCCGCAACGAGTAGGGTAAGTGTTCTTATTAATTTTCAATAAACTGCTTCAGCTTATTTGTGTGCATGCGGATTGCTTTTCTCCCCTTTTTTATCGTGTAATTTACGTCTGAATTCTTTTCAATTATCGTGTACGGTCCGATCCATAAAGATTCGAGTTTTTTAGATCGTCCGCGTCGGAGTGTCTCGTCGTACACTAATACTTTGTCACCGACTTTAAATTTTATTTCTCTAGTATTTTTATCGTACTGTTGTTTAGCTTTAATTTTTTCTTCTTTAACATGCTCTTTTGCGAGCTGATTTGTTGCCCGTAGTCTTTCTTTTAATTCTTGCGCGTAATCGTCGTAATTATATGTCGGCTTAGGCGGTCTCGTCAGTGCCGTAGGTAGATCGGCTTGGTGTCCGTAGACTAGTTCAAAGGGTGTATATCCCGTAGCTGTGTGTGGCGTCGTATTATACGTGAACATTGCGAAGGGTATCCATTCGTCCCAGTCTGTCTGGTCGTCATTTATATAATGTCTTAAATATTCGGCTAATGTTCGATGCGATCGTTCTAACGCGCCAATATTTTCCGGATGATAGGCAGTTGTTTGTATTTTATTTATTTTTAATAATTTGCATGTATTTTTAAATATTTCGCTTAAGAAATTTGTGCCTTGGTCCGTTAAAATTTTTTCCGGAATTCCATGTTCGAGAACAATTTTTGTAACGAATTCTTTACTGACCGTGTTCGCTTCTTGATTTGGAATCAGTATCGCTTTACTGAATTTCGTTAAATTGTCTTGAAATGTTAATAGATATTTATTTCCGTTGGTCGTTATTGTTAACGGTCCTACGATATCTAACGCGCATTTTTCGAAAGGTTTTGTCGGTGTATCCGTGATTATTAACGGTACTTTATTTTTTCGCGATAATTTATTTTTTTGGCAAAATTCACATTTTGATATGTATTTTTCGACGTCTTTTGTTAATCCGTGCCAATTATAATTTAGGCGGATTCTTTTTATTGTTCGCTCGATTCCTTGATGTCCTCCTGTGGGTGCATCGTGATATTCGTATAATATCTGTTTCTTCTCTTCCTCCGTATATTTTTTCTCTTCGTCGGAGTTCGTTTCTTCTTCTATTGCGAGGACTTCTCGCTCCTCTTCTGTTTCATGGGTGTCTCTTTTTACATTGCGGCTCAGTGCATCGGCGTTCGCATTCGCTCGTCCGGCTTTATGAATGATTTCATAATCATACTCTTCGAGCTTTAATCTCCATCGGATCAATCTTGATCCGGGATCGTTTACATTAAATAACCAGATTAATGGTTTATGATTGGTTACAATTTTGAATTTCGTATACGTATGGCCTAAAATGTTTTACAGCCCATACAATTGCTAATAATTCTTTCTCTGTTGTATTGTAATTCTGCTCCGCCCGCGATAAAACTCTGCTGGCGTAAGCAATTGGCCGGTCATTGCCTACCTTTCCTTGTGACAATACTGCTCCGATTGCATAGTCGGAGGCATCGGTGGTCACTATAAACTCTTGAGTAAAGTCTGGATATTTTAGCACTGGCGTCGTCATTAATTTTTCTTTTAATATTTCAAAAGCATTTTGCTGTTCCATTGTCCACTCGAATTTTTCTGTTTTCTTCGTTAATTTAGTCAGTGGCTTGGCTATTCTTGAGAAGTCTTCTATGAATTTTCTGTAATATCCGGCTAGTCCTATGAAAGATTGTATATCCTTCACTTTCTTTGGCGTCGGAAATTCTTTTATTGCTGTTAATTTCGACGGATCCGAAGATATTCCATCCTCCGAAATAATGTGACCTAGATAAATCACTTCCTTGCGTAAAAATTCGCATTTATCC
Organism: Formica aquilonia x Formica polyctena; assembly: GCA_907163055.1. Classification (NCBI taxonomy): domain Eukaryota; kingdom Metazoa; phylum Arthropoda; class Insecta; order Hymenoptera; family Formicidae; genus Formica; species Formica aquilonia x Formica polyctena. The sequence continues at coordinate 20,967 of CAJQTV010000577.1, forward strand.
GGCTGCAATTTTAAATTATTTTCTCGAAGTTTCTGTAGTACTTCCTTGAGTCGTTTGTTGTGGTCTTCTAGGCTTGATCCATATATAACGATGTCATCCAGATAAACTAAACATTTTAGTCCTTGTATTCCTGTCAGAACTGAATTCATCAATCGCTGGAATGTTGCTGGCGCATTCTTTAGTCCAAACGGCATTCTATTAAACTCGTAATGTCCGTAGGGCGTTGAAAATGCTGTTTTATTTTTATCTCGTTCGGTCATCGGTATCTGGTGATATCCTGATGCCAAATCTAATGTAGTAAAATATTTGGCGTTTCCTAACTGGTCCAATATATCGGTGATGTTGGGCAGTGGAAATGAGTCGCCTATCGTCAGATCATTTAGCTTCCGAAAATCGACTACTATTCGGAGCTTTGGTTTTCCAGATGCATCGGCTTTTTTCGGTACCACTAATAGGGGTGCGTTCCATTGACTGGCGCTTGTTCGGATTATGCTGTTTTTTAACATTTCTTGCACTTGTTTATTTACTTTCGTCTTATGCCTTTCCGGAAGGCGATACGGTCTTGTGTTTACCGGTGAGGTACCGGCGCGCGTGTTTATCTCGTGCTCTACCGTCGCGGTGCACGTCAGTGGTTTTCCGTCCAACTGAAATGTATCGTAATATTCTTCGCATATCCGTAAGAGTGCCTGTTTTTTTCTGAATTTAAGTGCTGTGTTCGTAGTAGTTGTCAAATTTGCGAGTATCGTGAGGAAGTAGGTTTAGAATTTGTTCTCGTTTGTATAGTGTGTACTTCGGATTCTCGGTCGTATTCTACATCTTCGATAACAACATGTGGCGTTTGTATCTCGACTTCTGTATCGGTCGTATTCATTACACTAACGGGGCATGCGTGATCTTTAGGTTCTACTAGACAATTTCCGATATAGACTCCTGGGGCTGTTTCTTCTGCTCGTACTACTCCTATCCGATTTTGATTCGTTGTCGCTTTTACGATGGTTTCGCTTCGCAATTTTAGAATGGTTTTATTAAATGAATGGAATTTGAGCACGACGTCTCCTATTTTTAGTTGACTTTGTTTGTAGTCGCAGGATACTGAGTGTTGTCGGAGGAAATCAATCCCTAGAATTCCTTCATATTCGATTGGAATGTCGTCTCTTACAACGTAAAATATATGTTTTATTTTATGTCCATCTACTTTAATTGTAGCGTACATTTTTCCGATGGTGTGTACCTTATGCCCGGTTATGCCTGTGAGCGCGATTTTATCCTCATATATGAGGGTATCGCCCTTTAATTGTTTTAATTTTATTAACGAGATGGTCGATCCTGAATCGCACAACATCCGTAATTTTTCATCCTTTGCTTGTCGCATGGGTAGTGTTATTAACAATAAATCCGTCTTCTTCTGTGTGCTCGGCGTATCTTTAATATGCGTAACGTGATATTCGGACGCAGGTCGCGGTTGTTTCTTTTTAGATTCGCTTTTATCATCTTCGCTACTGTTACCATCGGACTCGGAATCTCGCTTTTGTTGTCGCGGATTCTTTCGGTCGTGTGTATTTTCTTCGCGTTTTTTCTGGTTACCGTTCAAACTCCAGGATTCGTCGCGGGTGTGTCCGGATTTTTTACAATGTTTGCAATATTTATTTATTGCATTTATCCGCGAGGATTTTTCCGGTTTAGGAAGCGCGTATCGATTACTTCGACAATCGCGTCCGTAATGTCCGTTTTTTCCACATTTAAAACATTGCGTAGTCGAATTTCGAATCTGTCGCGAATTGCTTGATTCGTATTTATTTTTATTCGGGAAGTTGCTTATTCTTGCCGTTGGTCCGATAAGTTTTTCTTCAGATCTCGCGCCCGTTATTGCTTCTTGGAGCGTCGTATATCGTTGCGCGCATACGAGTACCTTCAATTCGTCGCGTAATCCAATTTGAAAATTTATTAACGCCTGTTTTTTAATCGTGTGTTGAATCGTGCGTTTTGATAGTGAGAAGTCCTCTTCTCCTTCAATCATAGCATCGTACAATTTCATTGCTAGTAACTCAACGCGTTGTCCGAAAGCATACGCGGTTTTATTTGATTTTTGTCTTAATGAATTGAACTCGATTTGTAAGTGCGTAGTACTTTGTTTAGATTGGTAGCAAGTTTCAAGTTGATGTTTTAATTCGTCGAACATTTGTATATCTCGCGTCTCAAAATCCTGCATCGCTTTTCCTTTTAATTTTGTAAATAAGATTGCTTGAATTAACGATTCTTCGTCCGCGGGATTTATGTTCTGAACGGCGTATTTACACGCGTTTAAAAAGTCTTGCAATTTATGTCGCGAGGTTCCGTCGAACTCGGGGATCATTATTCTTGCTTCCTTTAACGGCAGATAATTCGGGGCGACGCTTCGTCGATTTCTGATATCGCGTCTCGTTCGCTCATATGTTGTTTCAAACGCATCGTTATCGTTTTCCCTGCGAGTATCTGTATGACGGGGTTGTGTGTCCGCGCTTTCTAGTCGCGTTACTCGTATGTTTAATGAATTAATATCCGCGCCTATTTCATTTAAAATGTGGATGATCTGTGTCTAATCTCCTCTTTCTTCGCGGTTTCTTTCGGGAGGCGGCGTGCGGTCGGCCTCCGCTATATTTTGGTCCATCTGGCGGATGGATCGTCGCATATTGTCTATTTCTTCGTCTACCGCGCCTCGCGGCAGATTTGCGGGAGTACGTTCGTGCGGATTTCGCGATTCGGCCATATTATTTTCTTGTTGGCGGTAAATTTCTTCCGGGTCAAACAGATCGCTTTCGTAGGAGGTTAGTGAAAATTCGCGTCGTAAAGATACTCTATTTGGAGTTCTGCTAATATACGGTCGCGTACGTCTAGTCTCGCGTTGAGTGTGGTCAGTGAGGTCAGTCGTATCACACGGAAATAGGCTTTCGTCGAAACTATTGAACGGAAATTCGCGTTCCTTGACGACGTTCTCCGGTAGCTCGGGCTCGCTTTCGCTCGAGTATTGAGTTTCTAAATTTTTTCGCGCGTTATCAAAATTTTTTCGCGGTGTTAGACTTAAGCTAATCGCTTGTCGCGCTGGTTCGCTTAATAACCACGATCGGTTCGCTATCGGTTTCGGTACGTTAGAACCTTCCGACATTCACGCAATTACAAATATATTTCGGACTTACAGTAATAAGACGGCTCGCATGTTCGCTCACTGGGTCAGTAGGTTGCTGATGCTGCAATCTCTCGCTCGGCGGCTGATAAGGCTGGCGGCCTGATGCTCGTCGTACGGCGGTCGTTGCCCGGCGGCGATGCGTCGTCCTTAGAGATGTCGTAGGTCGGCGTTGGTCCTTGGACGCTGGCGATCCTACTCGGGTTTCAGCTGCTTGGCCGTGATTCTCGTAATGATTGTGTCGTCCGTATGTGTTGCTTCTGCTTGTGTCCGTCGGCTTTAACTTGTTTGCTGACGTGCCTGTTATTTACTCTTTTGGTTTTTTACAGGTCTTTATTCGGCGAGTTGGCTGGCGATCCTTTGGCACATCCCACCGCTGCCACCAATTTTGTTGTGCCTCTGTGGAAGCACAGAGATTTTTAGGGATCGTTGGCCAAATTAGAACTGGGAAGTTTGGGATCGTTCAGGGTCTTCTCTCCGTTTGTACCAAACTTGTAGTCGTATTTGAATAAAATACTTTTATTTGAAGATATCTGCTTTAATTTTTCCTTTCTTTCTCGCTCTACAACTGTTTGGCTTATCGCGGTATAGAGTTGCTTCACGTGCCTGATATCGCGGTTGCCGTCGCGAGATCAGCTGGAACGTTCTCTATTATGAAAACGATTACAATTGTCCGTCTCGTGGTTGCTTTTGTTAAGTTCGACTGTACTATATAGTTGTATGATTATCACTGCTTCGTGTGATTTTATGATTAGGACTGCCTAGCGCTCGTTCGAGGTGGGTAGTTTTATCACCTCCTGTTCGATTAGTTTTTTTGGAGGGGATCGCTTAGCGACAGGACCATAGGTGGTCGTGTCGCTTGATTTTGGGTGGAAAAACCCCGGATGCAAGCTACGTATATTCTTTGCTTGCATTTCCGGCGTATCGTTCTTCGAGTCTCGCGAACGCGTGGCCTCCGCGCGAGGCTCGCTTTGTCAGCGATTGCGCTCGTAACTTTATACGTCTTCCTCGGCTTCGAGTTATAATCGGAAGACGTTAAATAATATTTAATAATTAATAATTATGCCAATTTGGTTATAGCCGTTTTGGGCTATAACAAAAATAATTAAATAAGTAATTAAAAAACAAACATATTTAAAAATTTTTAACTGTAAAATAAATCAACTAAATTACAATAAATTTTCAAAATGTCCATCATTGCATTCGATACATAATTGTGCGCATCGTAGTAAACCGTTTGTTGCATTGATGATAATTTCTGGCGTTATTATCGCTTCAATAATTTTTTTTTCCAATTCCTCGATTATTATTATTATTATTATTAATATTATTATTATTGTTATTATTATTATTATTATTGTTCTGGTAAATCGTTATCCAAAAAGTTGTTATAAATGTTGCCATTATATCATTTGTTACATAAGCTATAAGATGTAAAAAATTAATTCTGCGTGCATAATCTTGCGGTAATAAATTGTGAACTTTTGTAAAATGATAAGCATGCATTTTGTTATCTTTTAAGATGAGTTGCACTAGAAAACGTATTGCGTATTCTTGCGCGGCAACAGTCGCATTTTCACCGCATGCAACATTTCTTTTTTTTTTAAATTTTATTTGCAAAGCTACAGCATTCCCTTAATTGAGACTAACTTCTTTCATTGATTTTTTCTTTGCTTTCTCTTGTTTATAATAATTTTAAAGAATTGATATTTCTCTTTCACCTAAGAATTAATATTTCTTTAAAAGATTAAAATGGAATATACTCCTAACGAATATTGTGATATGCTAATAATTTATGGAGAATGCGGTGAAAATGCGACTGTTGCCGCGCAAGAGTATGCAATACGTTTTCCAGAGCGTAGAGCTCCATATAAAAATGTAATTTTGCGGTTGATAAATCGAGGACGACAAACAGAATTTGTACTATTTACACACAGAAATATTGGTGCCGGACGTGAACGATACGCTCGTACGAATGGAAATGAAGTAGCAGTTTTGTTAATGTGTAAAGAAGATTCATCTACAAGTATACGTAAAATGAGTCAAAGATTAAATATGTCTAAGAGCTCAGTACAATTCATCTTAAAAGATAACAAAATGCACGCTTATCATTTTACAAAAGTCCATAACTTATTACCGCGAGGTTATGCATGCAGAGTTAATTTTTGTACATGGTTATTGGCACAAGAACCGGGTTTCATTCGAACAATTTTATTTACGGATGAATCCTGCTTTGCGCGCGAGGGTTCATTCAATACGCACAATTCTCATGTCTGGAGCAATAAGAATCCACATGAATATCATATTCGAAATTATCAACACCGTTTTAGTATAAATCTGTGGGCCGGTATATAGAATAATTTAATAGTAAGTTATTTCTATTGTACATATTTTTTAATTTTTATGGATACATCTGGTTTGTTTATTGTATGTATTATAGTTTATTTATGTAACAAATGATGTAATATCTTCAACATTAAATTACAGATTGGACCGTTTGAAATGCCTATAAGACTTAATGGCAACATTTATAACAACTTTTTAAATAACGATTTAGCAGAACTATTGGAAGATGTTCCATTAAATGTAAGACAACGGCTCGTTTTTCAACAAGACGGTGCACCACCACATAATGCAAGATGTTTAGGAACATAAACCTGCATAGGCGATCGCAGAGATAATTCAATAATTATCAACAATAATATTAACGGCCCCTTTATTTTCTGTTTTTCCTGAATTGTCGTTATACAAAAATAAGGTCGCCAAATATGTATCTCCATAGTTTTTGTGTCAAAAAATTAGGGGTTCTCGGCGACAAACAACACAGAAAAATAAGACCGCCGTTACACCTATCGTAACTGTAAATATGACGTCACCACACGAACGCACGATAATTCGCGCCAGAGCACGTCAAGCGTGACGCGAGCGATGCTGTCGTCATCGGCAGCCTATCGCGTTCGGCGCCGCAGAATCACGACACATCTTCAAATCTATTGGCGCCCGGCTTAGCGCGAGTTCCTCCAACAAAATATAAAAGGGGTCGTCGCAGGTCGGAACGCCCGTTATTCGCTCTCGGTTCGCTGTTGTTACAATAAACTCGCAGAAAGAATAGCATATAGAAAACCGCTCGTCCCACCGATCACATATTAGCCAGAAAAGTCGACGGGAAAATTAGATCGCACATCAACAACGAGTTCGCACAGCACGCACGACAAATCGTGCATCAGCAGTGCAATACCGCACAAACCTCGCGCGTATGAAACCTTTTTGTGTATTCTTTTTTTGTACATATGTGAATATTAGATGATTAATGAAACGTGACTTCATTTTCGCTAAACCAGTTGATCACTCTAACCTGTGACTTTTATCCTTCACGTCTCGAACTTCCGCGCGCGCTCTCGAACACAAGATGTGTGCACCAGTCTCTTGACGAAAAATTTCCGGAAAGATGGATAGGACGCGGTGGTCCCATAAGTTGGCCAGCACGGTCACCCGATCTGACGCCCCTGGGTTATTTTTTATGGGGACATATAAAAGAACATGTTTACAAGCGACAAATTAATAATCGCGAGGAATTGGAAGAAAAGAATATTGAAGCAGTCGCTGTGATAACGCCAGAAATGGTCATCAATGCAACAAACGGTTTATTACGACGTGCACAATTATGCATCGAATGCAATGGTGGTCATTTTGAACATTTATTGTAATTTAGTCATTTTATAGTTAAACAAAATTAAATTAAAATTAAAAAAGACTTAATATGTTAAATTTGTAAATTGTTAAATTTGTATTTCGTTGCAAACATTCCAAAATACTGCAAAATGCAAAATAAATAAATGTCAAACTTAATTCTATTACAATTTATTTGTCTCGCATAGCATAGCATAGTAGACACCTTCATGGTAACATTGATCGACCACCTTGACAGCTGAAGTTGCAACATGTCGCAAATTTTTACTTAAATCATTTTTGAGATGCCTTTAGTTCTTGCATCCATTATTCGTAAAAAGAATGTATTAATGCAATGCGTAGAGAAGCGGGAAAACATATAATGACAATGCTATTGTAAATTTATACGATAATCATAATATCATAAAAAGGGCGCCCCATTCATAGAGCACTTTTTTCACTTGTTATTTTGCCGTGCCTGAGCGCGCGAAATCTTAGCCCTGTCATTGGTAAAATATAATCGCTTCCCATTTAAAAACTATTATAGCCTCGACATTTTTTGTATTAGAATTTTCGTCTTGAAATGTTCTAAGGATCTGCCATTAAGAGGAAGTCTGTTATTTTTAGGACACCCTGTATAAAGCGGTCTTATGGTTTATCTGAGCGCAGTGAACAAAACTGGTCTTACGGTCTAACTGGTCGCGGTATACACAAAACGGTCTTACGAATTAACTGGTCGCGGTATATACAAAGCGGTACTAGAGTCTATCTGGACGCGGAGACCAAAGCGGTCTTACGATAGAACTGGTCGCGATATACATGATACGGTCTTACGATATAACAGGTCGCGGTATTTATACAAAGCGGTACTTGGGTATTTCTGGACGCGAAGACCAAAGCGGTTTTACGGTACAAACGGTCGCGGCATAGATTCAAACGGTCTTACGGTCTATCAGGACGTGGAGAACACGGTGCGGTCTGACAAGCTAAGGATGCGCCGTCCCAGCAACCGGGAAGTCCGGCATAACCACGGGTAGCCCGTGGCCTGGTTTAACGCGGGGTATCAGGATGCGCCGTCCCAGCAACCGGGAAGCCCGGCATAACCACGGATAGCCCGTGACCTGGTTTAACGCGGGGTATCAGGATGCGCCGTCCCAGTAACCGGAAAGCCCGGCGTAATTACGGGTAGCCCGTAGCCTGGTGTAATGCGAGAGGTTTCGGATCAGGAGTTATACAAGGTAGGACTCGGGATCGGGAACTGGTAGCGATACGCTCGCCGGACCCGGACCCGGACCGCCTTATATACCGGCGGCCGGCCTCCCACTCGCGCGATTCGGTGCGGGGTGGTCCCCACGGTGGGGCCGTGACACAGGTGTGGAAGCTTAGGGACGCCATAAGCGCGGAGCCTCGAAAAGCGTGCGGTAGATCGGCCCGTTAGGCCGTTAGTAACGGTATCGTTACAACTCACACAAGCAAAAACCGCATATGTGTGAGCTCGGCGCTTTCAGTAGTAAAAGAGGATAGATGTTTTCTGTCTCCTTCCTATCAAGCTGGCAACAAAGACGACGAGCGACGCTGCTCGCTTCTCGTTTCTTGATACGCGTGACAGCATTAAATATTTTTTTGCAGCCTTTGTATATATATTGTATTATGCTGTAGTATAGCTATGAGAACTAGCTTCTAACCTAGGTCCTCTGAGGGGGGTGAGGGGTGAAGGGAAACCGGCGCGGGGGGTATGACGTCACACGGGGGGTACCACGACGAAACCGGCAGGCAAGGGGTCCGCGGTGGGGGGAGGGGGACCGCGCGCAGCGGATAGACGAGAGGTCTGCGGAGAGGGGGGAGGGGAACCGCGGCGAAACCGGTAGGCGAGGGGTCCGCGGGGAAGAGAGGGACCGCGACTAATCCGGTAGGCGAGGGGTCCGTGGGGATAAGGGAACGCACGCGTCCGCGAGTAGATGTGAGAGAGATAGCGCGAGGCGTCCGCAATGTGTGGGAGAGGGATAGCGCGAGGCATGCACGTGGATGATGCGAGATACGGCGTTCGTAAGACGATGGGTATGAGGGAGATAGCGCGAGGCGTCCGCAATGTGTGGGAAAGGGATAGCGTTCGCATGGACGTAGGAGAGGGACAGCGCGAGGCGTCCATATGAGCGTAAGACAAGGATAGCGTTTTGCATGCACGTTGGAAAAGGATGGCGCTTGCATGTACGTGGATGATGCGAGATACGACGTTCGTAAGACGATGGGTATGAAGAAGATAGCGCGAGGCGTTCGCAATGTGTGGGAAAGGGATAGTGCGAGGCGTCTATATGAGCGTAAGACAAGGATAGCGTTTTGCATGCACGTTGGAAAAGGATGGCGCTTTCATACACGTGGGAGAGAGATAGCGCACAGGTATGAGAGAGAGAGAGAGAGAGAGAGAGAGATAGCGTTTGCATGCACTTGGGAGAAGGATAGCGCACGAGTAGAAAAAGGATAGCGTCCGCATTGGCGTGGGAAAAGGATGACGTTCGCATGCACTTGGGAGAGAGAAAGAGAGAGAGATAGCGCGAAGCATGCATGAGTAGGAAAAGGAAAGAAGAAGGCGCAGAAATAATTAACACTTTAATTTTAATAATAATAATAATAATGTTTATTCAAAAATTTGTGTGTGTGTGTGTTTAAAAAATTAATAATAATAAGAATAATAATAATAGTAATCATATTCGTGGGAGAAGCATGGCGCTAATGATATTTTATGGGCGTTGGAGAGGGATAGCGCGTGGCGTCCGTATGAGCGTAAGACGAGGATAGCGTTTGCATGGACGTGGAAGAAGAATAGCGCGAGATGTTCGCATGGACGTTGGAGAGAGATAGCGCGAGGTAACCACGAGTAAGAAAAGAATAGCGTACGGGTATGAGAGGGATAGCGCGTGGGTGCTTGCGAGTAGAAAAAGGATAGCGTAAGGGAATATGGTGGAGGCGCAGAAATAATTGACACTCTTTTAATAATAATAATAATGTCTATTCAATAATTTGTGTGTGTGTGTGTGTGTGTGTGTGTAATATAAAAATATACAAAATATAAAAATATAAAAATATGTAAAATATAAAAATATATAAAATATAAAAATATATAAAATATAAAAATATATAAAATACAAATATAATATAAAAATATAATAGAAAATAGTAAGATGATATGTAAAAATATAATAATGTAGACGCTTCTGAAACAAAAAACAAGTGTTATTAGTATATTAATCTACTTTGAACGTACTAAAATTTTAAAAAGAAGATATTTACAGTTAGTTCTGTGCTTCTTGTTCGGAGGTTCTTTTAGCTCTTCCAGCTCCCAATCTTCATCATCAAAATAATCGCTGTAATCATCATAGGGTTCGAGCCCGAAAAGCTTTCGAAGGCAAAAGATATCATTAAGCGGAAATATTTCCGCTCACTTGCAGGCCTCTCGAGTATCACCCCATAATTTTACAAGATCTTGTGCGTTCCGCCGCAACATACGCACTTGATGCGTATGTTTACAAATCCATTTACATACCATTATCTTTGATAATTGTTCAATAGCTGTTCGATAGTGGTTCGATAACTGTTCGATAGTGGTTCAATAGCTGTTCATTAGTGGTTTGCATGTTATAATATTCCGTTATTCATATTTAAAAGACTTTAACTGGATAGTTGTCTGTGAAAATATGCTACCTCTTTTGTTTTCTTATCAAATGCAGAGAGTAAGCGTTTTTCTAAAGGCATACATTCCCTACTTTCTTCTATCGAGATGGTGTCTATCCCGTTGTGTCCGTCATAAAATTTCGAGCAGTTCGCACAAGTGGGCTAATCACGTGAAGTATAAGAAATGACGCAACAAATAGTCAATATATCATAATGGGTAACACAATTTTGTAATTAAATATTAGATGTTGTAAGAGCTGACATATTTTCGATGCGAGTAAGTAGTGTTTCGCGATGTGAATTTCGTGAATAATAAAAAAATGTATATAATATATTGTGTATTATAATTTACGTTACATTATAGTTCCTCAACGATATTCAAATTAAAGGTTCATGAATATCGCCCATAGGCGCTGGATGCGCATGGTGCGGCGCAATAAAAATGTCAGTTCGACAATTTGTAGGTTGAAACAGAAGAGACCTGCTTATGATTGCAATTACGCGAGCTTCTATGAGGATATACATATTTTGCCTTCGAAAGCTCTTCGGGCTCGAACCCTACGATGATTACAGCGATTTTTTCGGTGATGAAGATTGGGAGCAGGAAGAGCTGGAAGAGCTTCCGAATAAATAGCATAGAACTAACTATAAGTATCTTAGTTTTAAATATATAATACATGAAAATTTACTAATAAAATTCGTTTTTCTGTTCTAAAAGCAGCAGAATATTATTAGTAGCAACAGAAGTATTTTTATATTTTATTTTATTTTATTTTATATTATATTATATTATATCTTGTAGTGTAATAGTTTTTTAAGTTGTATATTGTTGCGTCCCTGCGAGTCGTCTGTGGCGGTTATTCCTGAATCTGCTGTACCCGTCTCCGGGAGAACATCCCCAAACACGTTGCTAAGGGTTGTTGTTAAACAACGGAGGATATCTTGAGAGAGATCGGCCATCTTGGAGTCTCGCGACGGATGTCATTCCGGGCGGACGTATTTGAGATTACGATTACCGTTATTACCCGTTCTGTATTCCTTGTTTATTTGTGTTCTATGTTATTATTAAAGTTCCTTTTGTTCTTTTAAAAAAGTGTTAATCATTTACGTCGCGGTACGCGAGTGCCGTTTGTGTCGCGCGTGTTCGAGTAATATCGATTTCGATCCGCGGACGCAACAATATATATATTGTTATATTTCATATTTTATATCATATATTATATCTATTAGATTATCTTTTATTTTACACACACACACACACACACGCACACGCACACGCACACGCACACGCGCACGCGCCCACACGCACACACGCACACACGCACACACACACATTAATATTATATTTCTTTATTTTTTATGATCATGTATATTTACCATTTAATTTAAAATTATGAATAAATTCATACTTGGTTAATTTAGTTAAAAGAATTACTCTTTATTAAACCCCCCACTCATTCCTAGATAAAGATCGCACTTGGTCCCATCCCGCATAAAAGAGATTAAATTCTCTGACCAAAAAAGGACCGCTGAACGAACTTCCGAAAAACAGTGTAATAGCGACCCAACGGTCGTTTACCTGATTTTCGGACCGACAAGTTTGTTCGATCCGATTTTAACGTAACCTCGAGACGTTTGATTTCGGGATTATAAAGATAGTAGTTGCGCCCTTTCATCGACTCATCCTTCCTCGAGTCTGGACATACTGTTTTTTAAATTTTGGGGGCTCGTCCGGGATTGTAATGTGCGATCTTTTAAATCGGAATGAGTAAAGGGAGAAGAGGTACAGCTGATAAAGACGAAGTAGAACGAATCTTTCAGCTTGCTCAGGAAACTTATGTTACGTCCGGGCGCCTCCACGATTCCTTCCTTCCGCGAAGTGTCGGCAATGATCGTCGGTTCGTGCGGAAAAATAAAGAGGCATCGACAAGATAATATAAAATTTTCTAACGAAATACCCAACAAACACAGCTGCATCAATAACAATATAAAATTTTTAACGAAATACCCAATAAACACAGCTGCATCTATAATAATAAAAATTTTTCAACAAATATTCAATAAACACAGCTGCACCAATAGCAATAAAAATAATCATAGGAAAATAGAACCTTTTTCTAATCTGAGCACGTGCAAGGAATCTTCGAACGAATATCGAGCTCACCAATGGACGATCACCACGAGTAAAACGTGAAAAGTAGGAGAAACACCCCGCCTAACAAAGACACTGGCACATTTTTAATTTGTTAAGATTGAAGGATCCTCACTTCTGCGCAAATTCAATTCGTCGAAGTTTTGGAAGATTCCCACTCTTAGAATTAGAATACGCCCCAAAAAGAAGATTATAAAAAGAGAATTCGCGAACACATCACATTTTTTTTCCTCTGTAACTCTCAATCCGAGTGCACTCATTATTCTGCAACTTTCAATCCGAGTACTCTTGTTCTGTGTCGTGACTCGCGGGTTAGTTGTGAAAACCAGTATGTTCCATCAGCGGGGTCTTTCAACCATCATCAACCACAACCAACCAACCGAAGCAGCGCTTAAAATCGCCAACCTCATATTAGTTACTACTAAGAAAACACCGATTAAAAGCAAGTCGCTACCAATCAATTTTCCTTCACGTGAATTCCACCTAGAAATTGTTACCTTATCATTTTCTATAGTGAAAAGGATCACCTTGCGTATTTCAATCAAGCGACTTCATTCGCGAACTAAGCACATACACCGAGTTTATCGCAGGACGTTGGCTCGAGCTGATTCACAAACAATTAAGATAGTTAATCAATACATCGCTAAGATTAATTATAATTTAGTCAAAGCGAATAGAATCGTTAGAATAATTAATAACATTTAAGATCACAAATGCAATTCTGCATACGCCTACACACATCCTAGTGACTTCATTACCCCAAGTTCTTCTCCCCATTTTTCTCCAAGCTACTCCCCAATATATTCCCCCAACCCCTTTCTCCTGAACCACCTTTCTCCCCGAGATCATTCTCGTCATTATCGATAATTCTTAACAATTCACCCCCTCCTTCTTCCTTTTCGGAGTCCGACGTCTTCGAAAAGGCCATTCAGGAGTTCTGCAAAGAACTGCCTGACTTAGAATCAGATTCGTCCTACCAGGATTAAATTAAACTAAATTTAAATCTCCTTTTCTCTCTCTCTATGATCCTTACTTCCTACCTCGGTAAATATTTAGATTAATATATCCACCTCCAATGACTTTGACCTTGATATATGTTGTCAAGATCACTGTCCAGAGTAACATTTAAGAGGTTTTGGCCATCGCTCGTTGTTCGTTAAAAAGTTATTAACAAAAATGTTTGAGAAATATAGCAGTTATTTTAGGTATTCAAATGTGGAAATAGTACATGTATAAACAAAGAAAAGTTATTTAAAGGAGTAAATCGTTGATATATTGAAGAGTCTTTTTGTTAAAACAGAAAATAGTTGCTTCGGTCCAAAACGAAATTTGTAATTGTTTTGTTTCACATGGGTTATCAACTTTCCACACGAAGCAAGGTCTATCCCACATCCCCCTTCCCCCCGCCCTTTGGCTTGAAACAAGCCGAAAGGATATGCGCTGTAAAGTATATGCGTGGACGCATTAGGATCCGCCCACCCCCCTGTGGGGGAGCTCCACTTCTGGAAAATATAACCTAATCCAAACCAAATTTTAGTTTTAAATCAGAAATAGGTTTGGGTTAGATTATATCTTCCGGAAGTGGAGCCCCCTCGTAGGAGAGCGGAACCCACTGCGTCCACGCATACACTTTCCCATCCACACAACAATTGTGAGATGGACCTTGCTTTGCTTTGTAAAGTATATGCGTGGATACAATGGGTTTCGCCCCCTCTTACGGGGAGCTCCACTTCCGGAAGATATAACTTAACCCAAACCTTTCAGTTTTAAAAGTAAAGTTGGGTTGTTTTTCATTGTCAGACTACGTACAAACCTTGATTTTTACAAATCTTTGTTTGTTAATAACTTTTTAATAAGTAACGAGCGACGGCTAAAACTTTTTGAGAGTTACTCAAGGCGATGACCTTGACAACATATGTCAATGTCAAGATCATTGGGGCTGGGTCCTCTTTCCGGTACATTTACCATATAAATAATTTATTAACCATAAATTATTTATTACTTGCAGTGACAGAGAATTATGAAATAGTGTAATAATCGAAAAATGATATAAAAGTCAATATTATGTCGAGTCTATCAAAATATAAAATTGATTAAAAGAGTCCAAAAATGAATAGAATGCACATATAACTTCTTTTTTTTTTAAGTAAAGGCAGTGCATTAATAAGAAATATAATTAATATGTGAAAAAGCTATCAATAAAGCTATCATAAAAATACAGTTTTCTTACCTTAAATAAAGAAATAGATATTATTGATTAAAATTTTAAATTGCAATTTTAAAAATTCACAACACAAAACACAATATACATATAATTATAAAAATAGGAAGAGAATAATATGAAAATAATATGATGAGAGCCTGTTAAAGAACTGTTCTCTCAACCGCTACCTCGAATAGAGTTATTTTACGATTAGCTTTTGTCGTAATTCAATGATGCCAGGACGAGGTCCCGGCTCACCAGCTCGACAATGGAGAAGATAACACAAGCGTGAACCGTGTATGTACATGTAAAGCGCAGAGCGCTCAACGCATCACATATTACATGTATATGATTCATACTTGTGTTATCTCCTCCACTGTCAAGTCGGTGAGCCGGGACCTCGTCCTGACATCATTGTATAATTTTCAACAGTTGCCGATCGACAATGTTGACAATAATACGAAAAGTGCCCGCGCTTATCGTTTTGTGTGTCTTACTACACATTCACCGCTATCATATTTAATATTTATTATAACTCGATCTTGAACGGCGAAAAAAGGGAAACTGTTTAAAAATATTAAATGCTTTAGCGGCCTGGAGATTTTCTCTTTCAGCTGGAGATCTGGAGATTTTCTCCTTCATCTGGAGACTCCAGGCCAAAACTGGAGAGGTGGCATCCCTGGTATGGACTAATATTGTCGCAGATACATTTTATCGGTGATATCGTTTACCTTGTGCGTACACTTTCGTTAAAGGGGAAGTAAATATGTCTCCAGAAAGGGAATATTTTATTAAAATTACCGGCAAATGTAAAAGTAAGAAATGTGGAAATATTTTTAGAGAATTTGCTGATTCAAAGCCATCGTCTGTCAGTGGCGAACTATGTATACGAGAAACACAAGATACTCGAGGTAAAAATCATGAAACTTTGTAACGTCTTTTGAACGGTGAAAAACGGCAACACATAGGCAAGCAAGCAATTGGAAAAGGATGTTCGAATTTGCACAAAAGATTGGTTCGAGAAAATTTACATTTTGGAGATTTACATACACCGATAATGTCTTCATTAGATGTTCTTCGAGATGCCAAGAAAGAAGCGATCGATGAGGAATTAGGCACAAAGAAAAAAAAGATGAAAATGGGATATAAGAGATTTATCATTTAAACTTTGAAAATCCTTACAAGAGTTCCATATCTGCTATCAGTTATTATCCATTCAAAGTGAATTATGTGAGTGTTATCCATTCAAATGAGTAATGAACAAATTAGTGTGTATAAACAGTACTGTCGGATACATAAAAACTCGTCATCTATCAGTATTGATACTACTGGCAGCGTGGTAAGAAAATTACAAAGGTCATTGGATACAAAATCTGTTCACATCTTTTTATATTTAATTGTCATACATTTTGACGATACATCGTTATCAATTTACTCGCTATTAAGTGAATCTCAAGAGACTGAAACTATTGAACATTGGCTGAAAATGTGGTTATGCACTGTCAATTTTCAAAAACCAATGCAAGTAGTTGTTGGTTACTCACGAGCTATGTTGTTAGCCTGTTAAAAAGCATTCAACGATATCACTATAAAAAAATACAACGAAATTTGTTTCAAAGCAGTTTTTAAAAGAGAAGACGCACCACGAAATTGGATATCAATTTATATCCAAATTGATGTTGCACATATCATCCATATGGTTTGTCGATGGTCTGTTTTAAAAACTCATCCTTTTACGTGCTGTGCGTGATTTTTACATTCGTTGTATCACTTTAATGATTGATTGTCAGAGCTATCAATATTTTGTTGATATTTTTACATTGACTTGTATTATTGCCTCTCAAAATTATCAAGATTTGATTGTCAATACTATATTGGTGAGTTTGGAAATAAAAACCGCAGAACAGTCACGATAAATGTTGGAAACGTTGATTGCAGAACATTCCAGTAACTTTGACAATTATTTAAAGATTATTGACTCTACTGATGACTATCAATTAAATAATGATATCCATGAAGTACATGATAATGAAACGGAAATAAATTAATTATTTGAAAAAATAAAAATTGAAACCCGATCAGTGATTTTTGAAGGTGAAAAAATTAATTTTTTTTATTTACCTAAACTCGTCGATTAAGTGTTGAAGATTGGAAAGGATTTTTCACTCTGGACAGCAGTGTGTGTTCCTTTCTATATTGGTCATCCAACTACAAGTTATTGTGAGAAAACATTTGGAGACATAAAAAATAAAATATTTAGGAACTTCTCTCTTCCATAACGTGCTGACAATTTTATTAAAATTCATTTGCGTAATATTATCGGAGATACATGTTGGTTGTCATCAAAACTCAAATTTTTTAATAAATAATGAAAGGATGTCGGAGTGGAGACTGAAAGCTTTTGATCAAAGTGATAAAAGTTTAACAATTAAATCAGATTCATCTAAAAATAATGTTAAAATATTTGCGGATGTTGTAGAAGAATATTCATATTCTGTTATTTTTATCAATGATTCTGATCTGCAATCAAGAGAAAACTGGAGAGGAACATCAGAGCCTGCATATGCATCATTAAAAGATTATGATTCGGATAAAGATTATAAGGATGAACCACAGACGAACATGAAAGAAAAAGTAGATGCTCAAAATGAAAATGGTATTCACTTGAAAACGAAGAATGATGTTGAGCATAAACCATCTCACTCCAAATTTTTCCCTGCGTATCCTAAAATAAACTTAAATAATAAGGCAGTAGCAACTAAAAACGTTAAATGTTATACATATATTGAAGAATGCTTTTAACTATGGCATTTACACAATCAAAAAAAAAGTTTCATCATCATCATCATCATCATCAATCAGCCCGATCGCGTCCACTGCTGAACATAGGCCTCCCATAAATCTCTCCATTCAGCACGATTTCGTGCCACTTGCATCCAATCCCCTCGAATGCGCCTTATGTCGTCCATCCATCTAGTACAGGCCTGGCCCACAAACTATAGCTCGAACTTCCCCGTTTCCCTTTCCACTCGCGCGAAGCGTACCGCCTTGAGGTACTTACTGTAGCATGTTGACTGAGTGTAGACTAGAATGAAGGGGCGTATCGCGCGAGGCGAAACTATTGCACGCATTCGTAATTATGAATATAAATATATATATCTTTTTTTTTATTTATTTATTAGCGGATCTTGACGTCTATAATGGGAGAGAGAATTACAGCAAAATTATTTGATTTAATATTTTTCTTGATTTCATGCTTATTGTTAGCTTTCACTCTAGGATCGACGACGTGGTGAAACTTCCAATCCCATTTTTAATTTTTTTTAAATTTATTTATGAAAGGATGTTTAACCCCAAAACCTTTCTCTAGGATCCACCAGTGTATATATTACAGAAATATATGTACATATAATAAAATATATCAAGAGACACGGTAGTGCCAAGTCATGCGCAGCAACAGCAAGGCGTACCGTGTATCTTCACGCAAGCCAGTCAGTTGAGAGTAACTGAAATTATCAGATTTCAATAACGGCTGGACTGATTGAGATCTTACTAGGCTTAATTGATAGCTTGGGTATTAATTATATAACGAAAATATCTTTATTTTCACTCTACATGTGTCGTGAACGGCCATATTATGACGCAAAGTCACAATGTGAAATTCTCACTTAAGAAACGTCGACGTCGTCGTCGACCACATGAAAATGTACTTTTCTAGCTTTACACGCAAGATGGCGTTAGTCGAAAATAAAGTTATCAAATTAAATATAATATATAAAAGGCAATTAGAGCCACGCGCGGTATATAGTGCGCACAATGTTAATAATTAATATAAATAAATATAGATTAATATAAATTCACATGACGTACGTTTCGACCCTTTATTTGGGTCATCTTCAGCTTAAAGTTATCAATAATGCATAATACTGTATTGCGAGCACAATTACCATTTTTATTACTGTCGGTAATAGTTATTAATAGATATATCATTCTTTCTCTTTCGTTATCTCTCGCTCTCTTTTGTTAATTCCTGCTTTCTTTCTCTTTCTCTTCGTTTTTCGCGTATTACGCCATTGTGCATGTGCGTGCGTGTGTGCGTGCTTAGAGATGAGTACGAATAATAATGCTGTGTATATATATATATATATATATATATATATATATGCGAGCGAGCGCGCGTGTGTGTGTGTGTGTGTGCGTGCGTGCGTGCGTGCGTGCGTGTGTAATGTATATATATATATTAACAAATTTGTAACAAATCTGTACAGAGCCAAATAAATCAAGAAGGTTTTGCAAATATTCATTAGGTTTTTCCACTATCTAAATAATAAATTTTGTTTCGATAATGATCCCAATAAATCATTTAATCTGACTGCATCCGTTATGAAAAAAAGGAGTAAATGATTATTGTAACACGGATAAAATATACGTTTTTTTGATAGTACATATTTCTTAATGTGAGCCTTATATATATATATACTGCGACGACTTTTCCTACCGTCTCGTGGCTGAGCGATAAACGCGGCCGCCGACTCGTTCTCTCCGTCGCGCGGGTGTAAATTGCGCCGACGAACAGGAGCTAATTCGCCGAACGGGAGATGCGGAATGGTCGTTGACAAAAACGGGAAAACGGAGAAAAAGATCCACGCGCCAGGTGGGAACGGGATGATAGGAGTTCCGCGCATACCGTGACGAGATCCGAGAGATAATCGCGAGAATCGAACTTGGGCGCCAGATACGATCTTTCACGTATCAATTCGCGAAACACGAAATAAGCGCGAAATAAACGCGAAAGAAATTTGTCGGAATTCGCCACGGGCTGACTAGCTTGCCTAACGGTAGAGGGGCAGGGCGAGTGTTGTTCTAACGCGATAATTTATGCAAGAGGCGACAATTACGGAAACGACAAACACAACTGAAAAGAAACTCGCCAATTAAACTAAGAAATTAACAGATTTATTAGAATAGCGGGAGCCGCAGCTCCTCGAGAATAATAATGATAAACCGCGCGGATATACGGCTGCGGTAAAAGAAACGCGGCTGCGAGACTGGGTGTTAGACGCGGGGCGCGAAACCCCGTAATGCATACGCCGAGACCGACCCGTTAGATCGGCCGGAATGTCCGCTCGGCTTGAATTACGCCTCGCACTGCGAAGAAATTGATTATAATGTTCGTCTATAATTCGGGCGCAAGACCGAATCAATTCTCGATATCGCCTCGCCAACGGCGATCTTATCGCCCGCTATTACCGCTAAATTATCAATACGCAACTTAAGATTAACAGGCAATTAATACAACGCGGACATGCTTCGATTTCGGGCGGACAGGTTACGCAGAATCGAATACTCGGCACACACACGCACGCAATTCATGCAAGAATCGCGAGAAAACTCTCACAAAACGCGCTCACGATTTCGAGACGCGGTGCTTTACAACCGACATAATACGTCGAATTTACGCGATTCACACTCTCACGTAACCCGTACAATAATCGTGAAGGAAAGTTGCACCGGACGTGCACGCAAATTTTATACGCGAAGATTCACAAACGAAGGACAAAAGTAATATAACAAATTGACGCGAATCACACTCACACTCAAACGACCGACATACAGCACGAATGAGACTTAAACGCTAGACGTGCGAGAACCAACGCAAATATAATCTACGGAATCCGAATCTCCAGAGAGACGACACACGGTCCATTAAAAACGCGAGGTAATGTCTCGATCCGCGGAAACCGATACTTTCGAGGCTCCGGGGCTCGAATCGCTTGACGACGTGGCCGTGACGCGAAAATCTACACCAAAGAATCGGGCTTAGCCCGTACACCAAAGTACGAATTCACGGCGACGACGACAGAACGAAACGATTCCGGGCGCGATCGCGAGTGGCGAATATGGCGGAGGGTAACCTCACCGGCTCAATAACTCTCCTGCGAGGGCCCCCGGGCTGACGTCGTCCTCTCGGGTCCGATCCTCCTCGTTTCGGATCGCCGGGATCCTCTCCGCTCGTGACCACCTTGTTCTCGCTTGCTCTCGGCCCTTCAATCTCGCCTTTTTCACGAACGCCTCTATCTCGCACGCAAGCTCACGCCAGTCTGATCCTGGATCGTCGCGATCCAGAATCGATTTACAGTATTATCGCGTCCAATCACGCGTTATCACGCGCTGTGGCCGGCGGGCGGCGCGCTCACGGTCGTATCGGGGGTGCGCGCGCCCCCGGTATTATAAACAATAATTCGCTGGGGCTCTTTTCGCGGGGCCGTCGCGGGGTCTGGGGCGAACGGCTTGGCCGGAAGTATCGCTGCCACCCTTCTTTCCGTCTTTTCCGGGACCGCGTCACGCCATCGGGTGCAGAATTGCAGCCTCTCCGCGGGGACCGGATCCGCACGGGCCTGTGTCCTTGCGCGAGGATCTCGCTGTCCCGTGCGTTGCGCATCACGTGTGCGGGTCCTGATCCCGTCGTGACGTAGCTAGTTTGGCCGTTAGATGTTTTGGATTTCCGAATTGCTGGCTCCTTGCCCCTCTAAGGTCTTCCTTGATTGGCGATCGTATTTTCCGTGACGCTTCAGCGACTTTCCGCTCCTTCTTCCGATGAGGCTCCCAAATGAATTATTCATACGAAAGAAAATCATAAACGAAATTAATATTAAGCTCGAAATCTCAATTAATGACGCCTCTCTGGAGGTAACGGTACGGTTCTCGCAATGATTCGATTGGCGCGGCCCTTTAGCCCGCGCTTTTCGATCGGAGAGGGACTCGGCGGACGCGCGCGAGACGGCAACGTCACAATACATATATATATATACTTACTGTATATATACATATATATATACAGGGTGTCCTAGACCACCCGTACACCCCTTTTCATTCAAAAACTAAGCATTTTAGAGAAAAACGTTTTGAACAAAAATTGTATGGTTTTGAAGGGAACATAAGATGGTGTCATTGGTTTGACCTTGGATGGCATCGTTAAGGTCAAGTCAAGGACACCTTTAATTTCTTAAATGGAATCCCCTATTTTTTATTGCATATTCTTATAGCTTATCCCGACAGCTTTCCAAAACACTATAATAAAGTATTTTTTTATTAAGTACTTTTTGAGTTATTTTATATTTTAATCTGACATATTTTGATATAAAAAATAAAATATCTCGTAAAATATTTAGTTTTCGATAATCTTACTGTAATACTTTTATGTTCAAAATAATGAGATAAATCAATTAGCAAAAAAAAAAATAATTGTTTTTAAGAAAAAGTATGTAATTATTTACAATGTATTTTTTTAAACAAATATTTGTTTTTTTCTTTACACTAATTGATTTGTTTCATTATTCTGTACATAAAAGTATTTCCATCTTTCGGGCAGCGTACGAATCCCGCGTTGAAAAAACTGGTCATCTTTTGAAGCGATCCACGAATCGATCCAATTTCTTACTCTTTCATAAGACCGGAAGTGCTGGTCAACCAGGCCGTGTGCCATTGATCGAAACAAGTGATAGTCAGAGGGAGCAACGTCTGGAGAATACGGCGGGTGGGGTAGGACTTCCCATTTCAACGTTTCCAAATATGTCTTGACCACTTTCGCAACATGGGGTCGAGCATTGTCATGCTGCAAAATCATTTTATCGTGTCTCTCGTTGTATTGCGGCCGTTTGTCTTTTAATGCTCGGCTCAAACGCATTAATTGCGTTCGATAACGATCGCCTGTGATTGTTTCAGTCGGTTTTAACAGCTCATAATACACTACGCCAAGCTGGTCCCACCAAATACAGAGCATGACCTTGGAGCCGTGAATATTCGGTTTGGCCGTCGACGTGGAAGCATGGCCGGGATATCCCCATAATTTTCTGCGCTTGGGGTTATCGTAATGAACCCATTTTTCGTTCCCAGTCACAATGCGATGCAGAAATCTCTTCCGTCTTTGCCTTTCTAGCAAACAAACGCCGTTCAACATTTCTCGGTTTCAACTCGTACGGCACCCAATTTCCTTGCTTCTGAATCATTCCCATGTCTTTGAGGCGTTTTGAAATTGCTTGTTGAGTCACTCCCAATGATCGTGGCAATTCTTCTTGACTTTGACTCGAGTCTTCATTAAGTAATGTCTCCAATTCTGCATCTTCGAAAACCTTCTCTCTTCCACCGCTATGCCGGTCTTCGACGTGAAAATTACTTGTTCTTGAAGCGTTGAAACCACTCACGACACGTTCTTTTACTAATAGCGGCCTCACCATAAGTATTTGAGAGCATTCGATGAGCCTCAGCCGCAGATTTCTTCATATTGAAGCAGAAAATTAAAACCTCCCGCAAATGAAGTGTGCGTCGCCGCATACTACCAGGCGCGCGGTTCACCGACGTGCGCCCGGCTAAAGGTCGGCGCTAATTGGCCAGACTTTACTCAATAATAACTACTTTATTAAGCGTTATAAAAAAAATGGTACAAAACTTTTCTTTTCAGTTTGAGCCAATCTACCTTCACACTTGGGGTGTCTCAAAAATTACCGGACACCCTGTATATATATATATACAGGGTGGTCCTCGTAACGGTCGCCACGATTTTTAAGGCACTTACAATAATCTGACATAAAAAAGTCATAAACAGAAATTTATCAGTTTCTAACCGGCAACAAATTGCAATAATAAAAATTGACCAAACATTTTTTTCCATAAAAAAGCAAGGTCACCTTCAATTTTTTAAATGGAACTGCCTACTTTTTATTGCATATTTTTGTAGCTTATCTCGAGAGCTTTTCAAAACACTATAATAAAGTATTTTTTCATTAAGTACTTTTTGAGTTATTTTATATTTTATTTTGACATATTTTGATATAAAAAAATAAAATATCTCGTAAAATATTTAGTTTTCGATAATCTTATCGTAATACTTTTATGTACAGAATAATGAGACAAATCAATTAGTGTAAAGAAAAAACAAATAATTGTTTTAAAAAATACATTGTAAATAATTACAAACTTTTACTTAAAAACAATTATTTTTTTTATGCTAATTGATTTGTCTCATTATTCTGTACATAAAAGTATTACGGTAAGATTATCGAAAACTAAATATTTTACGAGATATTTTATTTTTTATATCAAATTATGTCAGATTAAAATATAAAATAACTTAAAAAGTACTTAATGAAAAAATACTTTATTATAGTGTTTTGGAAAGCTCTCGACATAAGTTATAAGAATATGCAATGAAAAATAAGGGTTTCCATTTAAGAAATTGAAAGTGACCTTCAAATGACTATCCAAGGTCACATCAATGGCACCATCTTATGTCCCCCTTCGAACCAAACAACTGTTGTCTGAAACGTTTTTCCGTATCTTCCATATTTTTCGAGATACTTGACTGGCTCTTTTAAAATGGACCACCCTGTATATATATATAATAATCTATAAAATATATATTATATATTTTTTTACAGAAGAAAAATGGAAATCAAGATTATAAATAAAAAAAATAAAAGGGGAAATAATAAATTAAATGCATTACAATATATTTAATTACAAAACATATCTCAAAAAATTGGATTTAAATCCGGATTTCTAGCTTTGAAATAAAAAAAAAACTTTTTTTATTGTTGAGTTATTATATGTTATTCAGTTATTGAGTTATTATATGTTATTCATCGCTTCTGCATAACGATATATACACGTATATTTAATATCTCGGTGTGATTACCACGCTACTATCGCATTGCTGAAAAAATTTAACGTGTTATTAAAAACGTTGATAGTATAATTGTTGATACTTTCACATCCTCATATATATAAATATATTATATTGATTAACTAATGTCGACTAAAAAGCCGACAGGAACGTTACTGCAATAAAATAATTGCACGGCGGAACAAATGCTCTCGTGTACATAGGCATACATGCATACATATACACACACTTAATGTTAAGAAATTTTCCGTAATTGCGTTTAGGCAGGATAGAAGAGAAAAAGAAGCATATCACGAGTCAACGTACATGCGCTGTCTTGTTGACGATTTCGCGAGAGCAGTACACGCTGTTTTGATTTCGTCGTGCTTCGTCCGATTATTGTCCGTAAAGGATTTTACACGCGATTATATCCATAAAGGATTTTTTGTGCGAAGTGCGTCGTTTTTGGTTTGCGTAGGTGAAACGTTTTTCGTTATTTAAATTTAACATAAAAAAGTTACAATAGTTATAAAATAAACAAAAATGTCCAATCAGTGCGGTGTAGATCGTTTTTACGATAACTGCATGTATAAAGACTGTACGAGTTCAAGATCTTATGGAAAACGTTTATATAGATTTCCGCTGCAGACAGATAAAAGACATTATTTATGGATACGCAACAGTGGTAAGTTTTTATATATAATCTAATTACATAAATTTTGCCGTATTTTGTACTTATATTTTTTACTTGTATTGATCTTGTTTCATAATACAATCACTCATTATCGGAAAATTATGTAGTATAGGAAAAGTTTTATATTCTTTTTCTATATTTTAATATTTAATTCAATATTAAATATTCAATTTTTTATTATTTTGTGATGTAATTATTTCAAATGCATTTATATATGTGCAAATCGTGATATATAGTTTTTTAAAGTTTTGTACGAAATATTCGGCAACTACAACATACTGTACTAATTGATAAGTAAATTATGTAATATTATTATATGTAATTTTTATAGAATGTGAGCAAGATTTTTTTTACTTTCTGATAAAGATAATGTATTTATTCGCGAATTTTCATAATTTATTCGCGATTTATAGTAAGAATTATTTTTACTATTTACAATAACAAAATTAATGAGAGCATATACAACTTTCAATGAATTTAATTCTATATATATTTTACACTGTGTATGTGCGCGTGCGTGCATATGTGCAATTTTTATTTATGATATATTTATGATATATTTACAAACATATATTATATAAACATTTAATGTATATACATCGTACATATACATTGTATAGAATGGATAACTGAATATCCTGAATTAAGTAAATTAACACATGTTTGTTACAGAAAATTTGTTTCTAATTTGTCTACAAAAAAATGGGGTTTAAAAATAAGATAAGTGTAAAGTTTAAAATAAGTGCGATATAATTTTTGAATATAAATTGGATTTTATGCATATATATATGCATGTGTGTCACGTTTTATGAAAAATATTACTTTTGTTTATATTTAAATACTATTTATATGCAATCATTTTCACCAAATTTTTTTAAATGTTAAATTAAGAACGACAAAAAATTTTTGAGATAATGCCGTGTTTATGTTATGGCCGGCTTATCGTTCGCGATCTATCGCTTACGCTTGTATTGAACCAATACGCGTGCGTATTGAGAATATCGGGAACCATGCGGCGTAGCGTAACCACGGGTCTTTTAGTTCATGTGAGTCGACGAACGGCGAGTGTGCGTCGAAGAACGTGCAACGTGCAATCGAAACAGTTGGGTGTTGGAAAGGATTATTGTAAAGAATAATTGCAATGGTAAGTACAGTATATATTAGAAAGTATATTTTATAATGTTCTAATATATTAAAACTATTCGCGTATGTAATAAAGTGTAACTTCACCACGTAACATTTTTTATTCAATATCGGCGAAATAGTGATGTTTGATGAGATAAGCACATCGAACCGCGTAATATCGAAATACTCAGGATTCAATGTTTTACATTATAAAAAGGCGATTGCCTTACGATTTTCGGCTCGAGGATTATTTTTATACTAGTTTGATAATGTACACGTATAGTTTTTATTTAAATATTGTCAATGGCTCATTAAAGAAAGCGAGTGAGATGAAATGAGAACGAATGAGATTTCTATTTTGTTAATTTACTTTTCGATAATAATAAGCCTTATTCAGATTTACTCAAGGAATTGGATTATTCGTCTTAATCTTTTATCAATATAAGAAAATTATGTCGTGTAACGATACGTTACCAGCCTCGCGGGCCGACCAGCCGCCCGCAATTCTGAGGCTCGGCGCCTATGGCGCCCCTAAACTTCCACACCCGTGTCTCGGCCCCACCGTGGGGCCGCCCCACCACGCGCCGACTCGCGTGAGTGGGAGGCCGGCCGCCGGTATATAAGGCGCTCCGAGCGAGCGTAGCGTTACCAGTTCCCGATCCCGATTCCTGTCACGTACAACTCTCCGGATCCTGAACCGACTTTCGCGTTATACCAGGCTACGGGCTTCCCGTAATTAGGCCGGGCTTCCTGGTTGCCGGGACGGCGCATCCTGATACCCCGCGTTATACCAGGCTACGGGCTTCCCGTAGTTAGGCCGGGCTTCCCGGTTGCTGGGACGGCGCATCCTGATACCCCGCGTTATACCAGACTACGGGCTTCCCGTAGTTAGGCCGGGCTTCCCGGTTGCTGGGACGGCGCATCCTGATACCTCGCGTTATACCAGGCTACGGGCTTCCCGTAGTTAGGCCGGTCTTCCCGGTTGCTGGGACGGCGCCTCCTACTAGTTGATAAGTCCGTACCGCGTTATACCGTAAGACCGTTTTGTAAATACCGCGACCTGTTTGTACCATAAGACCGCTTTGGTCTCCGCGTCCTAAGGGACTCTAGCACCGTTATATATACCGCGACCTGTTTGTACTATAAGACCACTTTGGTCTCCGCGCTCTAATAGCTTCTAGTACCGCCTTGTATATACCACGACCTGTTTATAACTGTAGAGCCGACTCCAC
Source organism: Formica aquilonia x Formica polyctena (assembly GCA_907163055.1). Classification (NCBI taxonomy): domain Eukaryota; kingdom Metazoa; phylum Arthropoda; class Insecta; order Hymenoptera; family Formicidae; genus Formica; species Formica aquilonia x Formica polyctena. The sequence goes on from CAJQTV010000577.1 coordinate 48,532, forward strand.
CTACGCACGGCCTTCAGCATACACAAGCGCGCCAGCCCTTCTAAGGGTAGGCCGCAGAAAGTGCCGACGCCCCGTCCTTCTAAGGATAAGGTAGTCCGGCCGTTGGAATTACGAACAAAGGCCACGCGACACCCGTAGCAATTAAGATCTGTTCTGTTCAGCTTAGAATAACCGTAGTCGCTTGCATGCGAACCTCGCGATCGCAGAACACAGCCGCATGAGCCACGCTCGCTTCCCGAGCTCCACGCGCGAAACGCTACACGCGAAAACTCTGTACGCACCGCGCTTGCATGTCGCATTGTGAATACCATCCGCACCCGCGAAACTCTGTACGCGAATTTCTGTACGCACCACTCTTGCATGACGCATCGCGAATAACAACCGCTCACGCGAAACTCTGTACGCACCGCTCCCGCATGTTGCATTGTACTTATAATATAGCTCAATATTAGATGTTGAGAATCGCTTAAATAAACATAATAGTTTAAACCGCTTATATCGAGGTGAGGTAAGTTGGAGTTCCCCCCTTCTCCCGAATCCTGGCACCGGCGAGCCTTGATCCGCGGCGTACGGGAAAGGTGAACCGTTACAGTCGAAATAGGAAACTTCTAAAAGCAGTCTATTTTGCTTATACATTGTATTATGTGCACTCTTTGTTTCTTGTCTTATTCCATATTTCCTTATCTTTCGAGCGAGTGAACGAGCCTCGATGACTTATTTTCTTTATTTGGCCTTTTCTTTACGGTGAATAGTGTCTCGAACATGGAAACTTTAACAACACATTGCGTTTGTTTTTTTATCTCTCTTTCGTTAACCGACTAGCATTATCCATGTTTTGTTTGTGTTATTTATATATAGTTGTTTGAGATTGCATTAAATTAAATGTAAGTGAATTTCTTCGTTTGTAACATGGGCTTCGCATTATTATCCCATCGCGATCAAAGTCAAAAAACAATATTCTTATCGCTATTATTATTTAAGGTTTTTTGGTGTTTTTTGACTTTTGAAGCCTATGTGACAAACAAGTTCAATAACAAAAACACGCAAACAACTTTGTCGGTTAGCCGCGCGATAAACGGCTGCCGGCACGCGCGAGGCCGTGACGTAGCCCGTGACGTACGGGCCACCGGCCTATCACTCGCTCCGAATCTCATCTCGCGCCGATAATTCAAGGGGCGAGCAATAAAGTTTGGCGCCACGTTGAATCTTCGAACCAAACTCGGAGGTTCAAACTTATTGGCAGCGAGAGTTAAAAGAACCGCTATAAAAGAGCCCGCTCGTGAGGAGCGAGACTCACTCGCAATTTCGCGTAGAGTACCGCTAGTTACACCGCTTGTAAAACCGCTCTGATATCCGCTTTTCGCTTAACACTCGAATTTACGACGACCGCTTTTCTCTTTTGTGCTACGAATATAACTGCCCGCTTACTCTATACTGAAGCGCAATTGCTTAACGAAACGGAACTTTTTGTCACAAGTCTTTGTAATTGTTATTTATTTTTGCAATAAAACGTGTAAAATTGTACTCGCTGTACTGTCGCTCACTGTTGTTAACCAGATCTTTTCTCGCGCTCAAGTCATCAAGTCGCTTTCGAACAATACTACATGATTTTTTGCAATTTTTTTTATAAGAAACAATGTCTGGGACACCGGCGGCGACGGCATCGATATCGACCACGACGACGGCACCGGCATCGGCCACGACGACGGCACCGGCATCGGTCACGACGACGGCACCAGCATCAGCGGGAATACCGGCGTCGGTCGGTGAGGCGACGGCAATAATAACATTAAGTGTAAGTATTACATATTTTATATCAAAAGTTAATTATTTTTCTGCTAGTAGCATATTAAATTAAAGATAAAATATTTTACATGTACATATTTACATATACATGTCCATTAACGTTTGTTATGTGTTTCTTATATTTATTTTTTATTATAATATATTTATTTTTTATGTTTCAGAAAGAAGAACTTAGCGCGTTGCTCAATAGGACGGTGCAATTGGCGCTAAGAGGACGGGGAGGATGGAGAGGACGCGGGATGCGTGATGGCAGAAGAGGAAGAGGAAGAGGAAGAGGAAGAGGAGGACGAGGAAGAGGAAGACGAGGCGGGAATAGAGGGGGAATAAATATTAACTATTATTCTACTTAAAATGTTAATTAATAAAAGTACTAAATTTTTTTAACACATATTAACATACACACAAACACACATACACACATACTCATAAATTATTTTTATATATGTATATATATATAAATTAAAATATATATTAATCATATACATTGAAAAAAAATTCTTTTCTCATTTATATAGGGTAGAGCGGGGTCAGAAGTAACAACTTGACTTTAGAATTTTATTGTAAAAAAACTATTATAGCAAAAAAAAATTTTGATATCCCAGGTTAGCATATTTATTTCATTTTATGGAAATCATAACATTTAAGCCTTGTGATTAATAACATTAAACTTATCAATCAAAAATGAAAGCAAGGAAAAATGTTACAATCGCCCCAGACTCCGGGCCGGTTGTAACACTATTAGGGGTCAATTGTAACAATTCTAAATAATCAAAATTAAAAGTTTTTATTCAACGAAATTGTAATAATTCTTCTTATATTAGCAGAATTAAACTAAAATATTCATATTCTTATATAAAAAAGTAGCAAAATAAAGATTTATTCTTTTAAAATTCAGCTTTTTTGTTATTAGCAAAAATAAACTAAAATATTCATATTCTTACACAAAAAAATAGCAAAATAAAAATTATTCTTTTAAAATTTAATTTTTTATATTAATCATAGAAAACATTAACTTTGTTAGTAGTATAGCTAGGCCGGTTCTAACGCAGGTTCTCTGAGGGGGGGGGGGTGAGGCGCGAGGAGAAACGGGCGTGGGGGAATCGCGTCCAAACCGATGGGCGAGGGGTCCGCGGAGAGGGGGGAGGGAGACCGCGTCCTAACCGATAGGCGAGGGACCCGCTAACCTAACCGGTAGGCGAGGGGTCCGCGGAGAGGGGGAGGGGGAATCGCGACGAAACCGATAGGTGAGGGACCCGCGGGGAAGAGGGGGATCGCGGCGAAACCGATAGGTGAGGGATCCGCGGGAAAGAGGGAACACGAAGGTACGATGCCGCGAGGAGGCGTGGGAGAAGCATAGCGCGAGGCGTCCGCAATGTGTAAGAGAAGGATAGCGCTAATGATATTCTATGAGCGTGGGAGAAGGATAGCGCGAGGCGTCCATATGAGCGTAAGACAAGGATAGCGTTTGCATGCACGTTGGAAAAGAAAGGCGCGAGGCGTTCGCAATGTGTGGAAGAGGGATAGCGTCCGCATGCACGTTGGAGAGAGATAGCGCGAGGCATGCACGCGTGTAGGAGAAAGATAGCGTCCGCATTGGCGTGGGAAAAGGATGACGTTCGCATGCACTTGGGAGGGAGAAAGAGAGAGATAATGCGAGGCATGCATGGACGTGGGAGAAGGAGGCGCAGAAATAATTAAAACTTTAATTTTAATAATAATAATAATAAAAATATTTATTTAAAAATTGTGTATATAATATAATTGTGTGTGTGTGTGTGTGTAAAAAATAATAAAAATAATAATAATAATAATAATAATAATATAATAAAAATATTTGCTGCAGGCTCCTTCTGAAACAGAAAAATACATATCTTGTTAGTATATTAATTTAATTTTTATAAATCTAATATAAATTTTAAAAAATAGATACTTACATTATCCTCCTGGGGCCGCAAACTCTTCCTCCCAATCCTCCTCTTCCTCTTCCTCTTTCCACGCCTCTTCAGGCTCCCAATTCTCATCTTCTTCATAAGGCTCAAGCCCAAAAAGCGGCCGCAAACAGAATATGTCCTCATACTGCTCAGGGTGAATGTTCGCCCACTCGCGGGCCCCTCGGGTGTCGCCCCACAAATTGGCGTGCACCCACCGAAAATTGCCCCTCATCCATCGCATGTATCTGCGGTGGATGACGTCAATTTGCACGAACTGAAATATATTATTAATTAATAAATATCACACATAATCTCGCACACAAAAACACTGAACACTACTTACCAGATTAAGGCGAAACATTGGCATTTTTATTCACTTCACTTTACTCACTGCTCGAAACGTTATGACGGACACAACGGGATAGACATCATCTCGTTTAAACATTT
>CAJQTV010000579.1:0-15732 GCA_907163055.1 Formica aquilonia x Formica polyctena
AAAAAAAAAAAAAGAAATGAAACCCCCTTTTTCAAAAATGGTTTAAGTTTTCCAAATTTTATTTAAGGAAGGAAATTTCAAAAACAGGAATGAGAAACCTTTCGGAAACCCGTAGCCTTTAAAAATTCCCTTTTAAATAAATGAAAAATTTCCAATTTTCCATGAATTCCGTTCGACAGAGCTAAGATCGCTATGTAGCAAATTCCTTCGTTCGAAGACTTAGTTACGCCTTAGGAGATTTGCCGAAAATTTTCATAAACAAGATTGAGGAACAACCTTTCGCACAGAGATAAGATCGCTATGTCAACATTCCTGGTTGGAAGACTTTTGTACATAAGTGGATTCCGAAATTTCATAACATCAAGGAAATTGGAACCGTTCTGGTCACGAAATTTCTATACCAAGTTCACTTTGGAACACTTAGTTCTTGCACAGTAAGTCTTCCTTCTTTCGAGATTGTTCGTCCTAAGAGATTTCGAAATTTTATACACACAAGAAATGCCACACAGGACGCTTCTCGGCACACAGAGGGGGGATTCGCTAGGGTACGCATGTTTCCTTCGTTCGGAACGACTTAGTTACGTACCTGTAAGTGAGATATACCGAAAGTTTTCATAACACATCAAGGAAATTGAGGAACAACGCTTCTCGGCACACAGAGTTAAGATCGCTGTGTACGCAAGTTTCCTTCGTTCGGAACGACTTAGTTACGTGCCTGTAAGCGAGATTTGCCGAAAATTTTCATAACACATCAAGGAAATAGAGGAACAACGCTTCTCGGCACACAGAGCTAAGATCGCTATGTACGCAAGTTTCCTTCGTTCGGAACGACTTAATTACGTGCCTGTAAGCGAGATTTGCCGAAAGTTTTTTAACACATCAAGGTTTTGATGTGAGGTTACAACGCTTTCGGCACGCTAGCTAAGATCGCCAACAAATAATGCTCTGGAATCAGAGCACAGCAAAAGGAACTCTCTACAATATCGATTCAGGAAGAGAAACGACCTAGCTAAGTACCTGAAAGACGCGATAGTACCGAATAGTGTTTTTCCTAACAGACAAGGAAATTTAGGTACAACGCTTCACTGCACACAGATAAGATCGCTATATACGCAAATGTCCTTTGTACGGAACGACTTAGTTACGTGCCTGTAAGTGAGATTTGCCGAAAATTTTCATAACACAACACGGAAATTGAGGAACAAAGCTTCTCGGCTCACAGAGCTAAGATCGCTATGTACGCAAGTTTCCTTCGTTCGGAACGACTTAGTTACGTGCCTGTAAGTGAGATATATCGAAAGTTTTCATAACACATCAAGGAAATTGAGGAACAACGCTTCTCGGCACACAGAGCTAAGATCGCTATGTACGCAAGTTTCCATCGTTCGGAACGACTTAGTTACGTACCTGTAAGTGAGATATACCGAAAGTTTTCATAACACATCAAGGAAATTGAGGAACAACGCTTCTCGGCACACAGAGCTAAGATAGCTATGTACGCAAGTTTCCTTCGTTCGGAACGACTTAGTTACGTGCCTGTAAGCGAGATTTGCCGAAAATTTTCATAACACATCAAGGAAATTGAGGAACAACGCTTCTCGGCACACAGAGCTAAGATCGCTATGTACGCAAGTTTCCTTCGTTCGGAACGACTTAGTTACGTGCCTGTAAGCGAGATTTGCCGAAAATTTTCATAACACATCAAGGAAATTGAGGAACAACGCTTCTCGGCACACAGAGCTAAGATCGCTATGTACTCAAGTTTCCTTCGTTCGGAACGACTTAGTTACGTACCTGTAAGTGAGATATACCGAAAGTTTTCATAACACATCAAGGAAATTGAGGAACAACGCTTCTCGGCACACAGAGCTAAGATCGCTATGTACGCAAGTTTCCGTCGTTCGGAACGACTTAGTTACGTGCCTGTAAGTGATGTTTGCCGAAAATTTTCATAACACATCAAGGAAATTGAGGAACAACGCTTCTCGGCTCACAGAGCTAAGATCGCTATGTACGCAAGTTTCCTTCGTTCGGAACGACTTAGTTACGTGCCTGTAAGTGAGATTTGCAGATAATTTTCATAACACATCAAGGAAATTGAGGAACAACGCTTCTCGGCACACAGAGCTAAGATCGCTATGTACGCAAGTTTCCTTCGTTCGGAACGACTTAGTTACGTACCTGTAAGTGAGATATACCGAAAGTTTTCATAACACATCAAGGAAATTGAGGAACAACGCTTCTCGGCACACAGAGCTAAGATCGCTATGTACGCAAGTTTCCTTCGTTCGGAACGACTTAGTTACGTACCTGTAAGTGAGATATACCGAAAGTTTTCATAACACATCAAGGAAATTGAGGAACAACGCTTCTCGGCACACAGAGCTAAGATCGCTATGTACGCAAGTTTCCTTCGTTCGGAACGACTTAGTTACGTGCCTGTAAGCGAGATTTGCCGAAATTTTCATAACACATCAAGGAAATGAGGAACAACGCTTCTCGGCACACAGAGCTAAGATCGCTATGTACGCAAGTTTCCTTCGTTCGGAACGACTTAGTTACGTGCCTGTAAGTGAGATTTGCCGAAAATTTTCATAACACATCAAGGAAATTGAGGAACAACGCTTCTCGGCACACAGAGCTAAGATCGCTATGTACGCAAGTTTCCTTCGTTCGGAACGACTTAGTTACGTGCCTGTAAGCGAGATTTGCCGAAAATTTTCATAACACATCAAGGAAATTGAGGAACAACGCTTCTCGGCACACAGAGCTAAGATCGCTATGTACGCAAGTTTCCTTCGTTCGGAACGACTTAGTTACGTGCCTGTAAGTGAGATATGCCGAAATTTTCATAACACATCAAGGAAATTGAGGAACAACGCTTCTCGGCACACAGAGCTAAGATCGCTATGTACGCAAGTTTCCTTCGTTCGGAACGACTTAGTTACGTACCTGTAAGTGAGATATACCGAAAGTTTTCATAACACATCAAGGAAATTGAGGAACAACGCTTCTCGGCACACAGAGCTAAGATCGCTATGTACGCAAGTTTCCTTCGTTCGGAACGACTTAGTTACGTGCCTGTAAGTGAGATATACCGAAAGTTTTCATAACACATCAAGGAAATTGAGGAACAACGCTTCTCGGCACACAGAGCTAAGATCGCTATGTACGCAAGTTTCCTTCGTTCGGAACGACTTAGTTACGTGCCTGTAAGTGAGATTGCCGAAAGTTTTCATAACACATCAAGGAAATTGAGGAACAACGCTTCTCGGCACACAGAGCTAAGATCGCTATGTACGCAAGTTTTTCCTTCGTTCGGAACGACTTAGTTACGTGCCTGTAAGTGAGATTGCCGAAAAGTTTTCATAACACATCAAGGAAATTGAGGAACAACGCTTCTCGGCACACAGAGCTAAGATCGCTATGTACGCAAGTTTCCTTCGTTCGGAACGACTTAGTTACGTGCCTGTAAGCGAGATTTGCCGAAAAGTTTTTCATAACACATCAAGGAAATTGAGGAACAACGCTTCTCGGCACACAGAGCTAAGATCGCTATGTACGCAAGTTTCCTTCGTTCGGAACGACTTAGTTACGTGCCTGTAAGCGAGATTTGCCGAAAATTTTCATAACACATCAAGGAAATGAGGAACAACGCTTCTCGGCACACAGAGCTAAGATCGCTATGTACGCAAGTTTCCTTCGTTCGGAACGACTTAGTTACGTGCCTGTAAGTGAGATTTGCCGAAAGTTTTCATAACACATCAAGGAAATTGAGGAACAACGCTTCTCGGCACACAGAGCTAAGATCGCTATGTACGCAAGTTTCCTTCGTTCGGAACGACTTAGTTACGTGCCTGTAAGCGAGATTTGCCGAAAATTTTCATAACACATCAAGGAAATTGAGGAACAACGCTTCTCGGCACACCGAGCTAAGATCGCTATGTACGCAAGTTTCCCTCGTTCGGAACGACTTAATTACGTACCTGTAATCGAGATTTACCGAAAATTTTCATAACACATCAAGCAAACTGAGGAACAACGCTTCTCGGCACACAGAGCTAAGATCGCTATGTACGCAAGTTTCCTTCGTTCGGAACGACTTAGTTACGTGCCTGTAAGCGAGATTTGCCGAAAATTTTCATAACACATCAAGGAAATTGAGGAACAACGCTTCTCGGCACACAGAGCTAAGATCGCTATGTACGCAAGTTTCCTTCGTTTGGAACGACTTAGTTACGTGCCTGTAAGCGAGATTTGCCGAAAAGTTTTCATAACACATCAAGGAAATTGAGGAACAACGCTTCTCGGCACACAGAGCTAAGATCGCTATGTACGCAAGTTTCCTTCGTTCGGAACGACTTAGTTACGTGCCTGTAAGCGAGATTTGCCGAAAATTTTTCATACACATCAAGGAAATTGAGGAACAACGCTTCTCGGCACACAGAGCTAAGATCGCTATGTACGCAAGTTTCCTTCGTTCGGAACGACTTAGTTACGTGCCTGTAAGCGAGATTTGCCGAAAATTTTCATAACACATCAAGGAAATTGAGGAACAACGCTTCTCGGCACACAGAGCTAAGATCGCTATGTACGCAAGTTTCCTTCGTTCGGAACGACTTAGTTACGTACATGTAAGTGAGATATACCGAAAGTTTTCATAACGCATCAAGGAAATTGAGGAACAACGCTTTTCCGCTCACAGAGCTAAGATCGCTATGTACGCAAGTTTCCTTCGTTCGGAACGACTTAGTTACGTGCCTGTAAGCGAGATTTGCCGAAAATTTTCATAACACATCAAGGAAAATGAGGAACAACGCTTCTCGGCACACAGAGCTAAGATCGCTATGTACGCAAGTTTCCTTCGTTCGGAACGACTTAGTTACGTGCCTGTAAGCGAGATTTGCCGAAAATTTTCATAACACATCAAGGAAATGAGGAACAACGCTTCTCGGCACACAGAGCTAAGATCGCTATGTACGCAAGTTTCCTTCGTTCGGAACGACTTAGTTACGTGCCTGTAAGCGAGATTTGCCGAAAATTTTCATAACACATCAAGGAAATTGAGGAACAACGCTTCTCGGCACACAGAGCTAAGATCGCTATGTACGCAAGTTTCCTTCGTTCGGAACGACTTTGTTACGTGCCTGTAAGCGAGATTTGCCGAAAATTTTCATAACACATCAAGGAAATTGAGGAACAACGCTTCTCGGCACACAGAGCTAAGATCGCTATGTACGCAAGTTTCCTTCGTACGGAACGACTTAGTTACGTACCTGTAAGTGAGATATACCGAAAATTTTCATAACACATCAAGGAAATTGAGGAACAACTCTTCTCGGCACACAGAGCTAAGATCGCTATGTACGCAAGTTTCCTTCGTTCGGAACGACTTAGTTACGTGCCTGTAAGTGAGATTTGCCGAAAATTTTTCATAACACATCAAGGAAAAAGAGGAACAACGCTTCTCGGCACACAGAGCTAAGATCGCTATGTACGGTGTACGCAAGTTTCCTTCGTTCGGAACGACTTAGTTACGTGCCTGTAAGTGAGATTTGCCGAAAGTTTTCATAACACATCAAGGAAATTGAGGAACAACGCTTCTCGGCACACAGAGCTAAGATCGTTATGTACGCAAGATTCCTTTGTTCGGAACGGTTTAGTTACGTGTCTGTAAGCGAGATTTGCCCGAAATTTTCATAACACATCACGGAAATTGAGGAACAACGCTTCTCGGCACACAGAGCTAAGATCTCTATGTACGCAAGTTTCCTTCGTTCGGAACGACTTATTTACGAGCCTGTAAGCGAGATTGCCGAAAATTTTCATAACACATCAAGGAAATTGAGGAACAACGCTTCTCGGCACACAGAGCTAAGATCGCTATGTACGCAAGTTTCCTTCGTTCGGAACGACTTAGTTACGTACCTGTAAGTGAGATATACCGAAATTTTTCATAACACATCAAGGAAATTGAGGAACAACGCTTCTCGGCACACAGAGCTAAGATCGCTATGTACGCAAGTTTCCTTCGTTCGGAACGACTTAGTTACGTACCTGTAAGTGAGATTGCCGAAAGTTTTCATAACACATCAAGGAAATTGAGGAACAACGCTTCTCGGCACACAGAGCTAAGATCGCTATGTACGCAAGTTTCCTTCGTTCGGAACGACTTAGTTACGTGCCTTTAAGCGAGATTTGCGAAAGTTTTCATAACACATCAAGGAAATTGAGGAACAACGCTTCTCGGCACACAGAGCTAAGATCGCTATGTACGCAAATTTCCTTCGTTCGGAACGACTTAGTTACGTGACGTGAACATATAATTTTAATAATAGTAATAATAAATCTGTATTGAGGTCTAAGTATGTTAATTATTTTTAATATAATTCTCCTTTATAAATGTAATATTCTATTTCTTTTCGGTCACCCTGCATTTCACCGGGTCTACCGGGGACCATAAGACTAATAACCCGTCAATAATTATGTATAGATAATATTTTCACTTACTATTAAATAGGTATGTATGGGTATTCGAATGATGATTAATGCTCTGGATCCTCCTTGATTATAGTTCTTCCAAAGGTTTCAAAGAGATCACTGCATCTGCTGACTACAGTGAATGACGGCCGATCAAGGATGTAGGAGTGGCCGGTCGTTCAATAATTGCGAAGCGTTGCAATATAAAAATTCACTTTATTTTATGTTCAACGTTAGATTATTAATATTACAGTCGCTAGACTAGCGGCTGGTAGACTTCCTTCTCTACTACATAAGAGTCTTAAAGACTATGCAAAATTTGACGACGCGGACGCCGGATTATTAAATGCTAACGCCACGACAAATTGAGACAAGTATAAGTGCTGGACTGTTGCTTCCAGACCAAAAGTAGTAAACGTGTTAACTGTTCGGGCGTAGGAGTAATAATGTCTGATGCTGAGCTCGCTCTGAGCTCCTCCGGTCTTCAGGTGTTGGTGGGGAGATGCTGCAGTGGGAGCGCCTCGATGTACGTGGTGGGATAGGGCTCTGTATGTCGTTGCCTAGAGTCTTCTCGTGCTGGCGGGGATCCGTGGGCGTGGGCATGGCAAGCGGGAAGTGCTGCTGGTAGGGATCGCGACGTCACTCGGGGCTTCCCTCGTATGCGCCGGGACTTTCCTCCTGTGCGAGAAGGACAGCTAGTGTTTTTACCGTCTGCATACCAAGACATTGGCATCAGCATCTGCAGCCGTTGTTCTCCGGGCTTCCTTCTTATCTTATCGGCCGGGCGGATAAGAGTATTGATCGCCGGCCGACTTGCACGTTCTAAGACTCTTATAAAATACTGCTATGAATAAAATATTATTTCTTATATGCCTAGTTCCTTATTGCTACCTATAATGTTAATATAAAAAAGTGCTACGTTATATAAAATACGTGTATGCGTAGCATAGCATATTGGTACGGGTATAAATTTGTAAAAATATATCCTTAAAGTTAATACTGAGTAATATGCAAAAAATATAAAATTCCTAGTATTAATATGTGAATATAAAATGTTCGTGTACTTAAATATTAAAGCGCGTACCGGTTGTCCCGTTTGCATTACATATACGGGATGCGCGTTTCTTAGCTAATAGCATTGCATTTGCATTGTCCGCTGCTCCATTCTTTCAACGTGCATTCTCTTAGTTATCTTATCGGCCGGGCGGATAAGAATATCGATCGTCGCGGACTTGCACGGTTTAAAACTCTTATAATGCTTAGCATATGAACGAAATATTCTCTACTAAATATTCTTATAGTCTTATTTCCTATGCTTTAAACTAACATTAACATAAAATCTTACGTTATTTAAAGCTAGAGTGTACGTATAAAATATTGGAAATAATAATAATTGAAGTTTTCGCAATTAATATATATATGTAAATCGTACGTCTATTTTGTCATATGTATATATCTATATATGTGCATATATTTCTATATATAATGTTTTCCTGAAACTACTCAAATTATTCCTTACAGTGTGAAGAATCTATGTATACAACGTTTGGATTTATGTATACGTTCCGTAATATATATATATGTCGTTTTTAAATTTTGTCACGTTTATAATAAAGTTTCCAGTTTCTTAGTAATGTTCGTATGGATTATAAATAAATTGTGGAATGTATGTTTTTTATGATAACGCAGTGGAAAGATCCTGCGAATATATGTATACGCTTACATTTTTGATATTTTACTTTAATGCATAGATATGAGCGATAGATTTTTGATGTCGTCAAACTAGTCAATTTATATATATATATATATATTTGTCAATCGTATAGTTTGACGACTTTCGCAGGGCCGCATGTATAAAAGTCCAATTTTTCGGTCTTTCCGAGTTTTTTCGAGTGTATTCTTATTCTACAGACTCATGATTGTTATTTTTACGTATTTTTTGATATACCGGGTGTTCAGGAAATATTGATGCGGAGCTTTTATATATGGTTCTTTATTATGACGTACGATTTTTTCTTTATGATTATATGTATATATGCTTGTACGTGTGTTCTGTGTGTGTAGTCCATATACAGGGTGGACATAAATACTAATGCTAATTTTAACATTGCTCTCTCTATATTAAATGAGCAACTTTCTTCCTATATACTTGTACTTATATGCATGTTGAAATGATACACACATATAGTTTTTATATAGGGTGTCTATCAAATACTTATATATTTTCTCCAAGTTGCTTTTATGAATTTTATGACTGAACTTACTCTTTTAGTATTCCCCTTAGTAAGTCTAATGAAAATTTATTGTTTATAAAATTTAAAAATGTGCGGCTAGGACGTCACAATAGCGATCTTAGCTCTGTGTGCCGAGAAGCGTTGTTCCTCAATTTCCTTGATGTGTTATGAAAATTTTCGGTATATCTCACTTACAGGCACGTAACTAAGTCGCTCCGAATGAAGGAAACTTGCGTACATAGCGATCTTAGCTCTGTGTGCCGAGAAGCGTTGTTCCTCAATTTCCTTGATGTGTTATGAAAATTTTCGGCAAATCTCACTTACAGGCACGTAACTAAGTCGTTCCGAACGAAGGAAACTTGCGTACATAGCGATCTTAGCTCTGTGTGCCGAGAAGCATTGTTCCTCAATTTCCTTGATGTGTTATGAAAATTTTCGGCAAATCTCGCTTACAGGCACGTAACTAAGTCGTTCCGAAGAAGGAAACTTGCGTACATAGCGATCTTAGCTCTGTGTGCCGAGAAGCGTTGTTCCTCAATTTCCTTGATGTGTTATGAAAATTTTCGGTATATCTCACTTACAGGTTCGTAACTAAGTTGTTCCGAACGAAGGAAACTTGCGTACATAGCGATCTTAGCTCTGTGTGCCGAGAAGCGTTGTTCCTCTATTTCCTTGATGTGTTATGAAAACTTTCGGCAAATCTCACTTACAGGCACGTAACTAAGTCGTTCCGAACGAAGGAAACTTGCGTACATAGCGATCTTAGCTCTGTGTGCCGAGAAGCGTTGTTCCTCAATTTCCTTGATGTGTTATGAAAATTTTCGGCAAATCTCGCTTACAGGCACGTAACTAAGTCGTTTCGAACGAAGGAAACTTGCGTACATAGCGATCTTAGCTCTGTGTGCCGAGAAGCGTTGTTCCTCAATTTCCTTGATGTGTTATGAAAATTTTCGGCAAATCTCACTTACAGGCACGTAACAAAGTCGTTCCGAACGAAGGAAACTTGCGTACATAGCGATCTTATCTCTGTGTGCCGAGAAGCGTTGTTCCTCAATTTCCTTGATGTGTTATGAAAATTTTCGGCAAATCTCGCTTACAGGCACGTAACTAAGTCGTTCCGAACGAAGGAAACTTGCGTACATAGCGATCTTAGCTCTGTGTGCCGAGAAGCGTTGTTCCTCAATTTCCTTGATGTGTTATGAAAATTTTCGGCAAATCTCGCTTACAGGCACGTAACTAAGTCGTTCCGAACGAAGGAAACTTGCGTACATAGCGATCTTAGCTCTGTGTGCCGAGAAGCGTTGTTCGTCAATTTCCTTGATGTGTTACGAAAATTTTCGGCAAATCTAGCTCACAGGCACGTAACTAAGTCGTTCCGAACGAAGGAAACTTGCGTACATAGCGATCTTAGCTCTGTGTGCCGAGAAGCGTTGTTCCGCAATTTCTTTGATGCGTTATGAAAACTTTCGGTAAATCTCACTTACAGGTACGTAACTAAGTCGTTCCGAACGAAGGAAACTTGCGTACATAGCAATCTTAGCTCTGTGTGCCGAGAAGCGTTGTTCCTCAATTTCCTTGATGTGTTATGAAAATTTTCGGAAAATCTCACTTACAGGCACGTAACTAAGTCGTTCCGAACGAAGGAAACTTGCGTACATAGCGATCTTAGCTCTGTGTGCCGAGAAGCGTTGTTCCTCAATTTCCTTGATGTGTTATGAAAATTTTCGGCAAATCTCGCTTACAGGCACGTAACTAAGTCGTTCCGAACGAAGGAAACTTGCGTACATAGCGATCTTAGCTCTGTGTGCCGAGAAGCGTTGTTCCTCAATTTCCTTGATGTGTTATGAAAAATTTTCGGTAAATCTCGCTTACAGCACGTAACTAAGTCGTTCCGAACGAAGGAAACTTGCGTACATAGCGATCTTAGCTCTGTGTGCCGAGAAGCGTTGTTCCTCAATTTCCTTGATGTGTTATGAAAATTTTCGGCAAATCTCGCTTACAGGCACGTAACTAAGTCGTTCCGAACGAAGGAAACTTGCGTACATAGCGATCTTAGCTCTGTGTGCCGAGAAGCGTTGTTCCTCAATTTCCTTGATGTGTTATGAAAATTTTCGGCAAATCTCGCTTACAGGCACGTAACTAAGTCGTTCCGAACGAAGGAAACTTGCGTACATAGCGATCTTAGCTCTGTGTGCCGAGAAGCGTTGTTCCTCAATTTCCTTGATGTGTTATGAAAACTTTCGGTATATCTCACTTACAGGTACGTAACTAAGTCGTTCCGAACGAAGGAAACTTGCGTACATAGCGATCTTAGCTCTGTGTGCCGAGAAGCGTTGTTCCTCAATTTCCTTGATGTGTTATGAAAATTTTCGGCAAATCTCGCTTACAGGCACGTAACTAAGTCGTTCCGAACGAAGGAAACTTGCGTACATAGCGATCTTAGCTCTGTGTGCCGAGAAGCGTTGTTCCTCAATTTCCTTGATGTGTTATGAAAATTTTCGGCAAATCTCACTTACAGGCACGTAACTAAGTCGTTCCGAACGAAGGAAACTTGCGTACATAGCGATCTTAGCTCTGTGTGCCGAGAAGCGTTGTTCCTCAATTTCCTTGATGTGTTATGAAAATTTTCGGCAAATCTCGCTTACAGGCACGTAACTAAGTCGTTCCGAACGAAGGAAACTTGCGTACATAGCGATCTTAGCTCTGTGTGCCGAGAAGCGTTGTTCCTCAATTTCCTTGATGTGTTATGAAAATTTTCGGCAAATCTCGCTTACAGGCACGTAACTAAGTCGTTCCGAACGAAGGAAACTTGCGTACATAGCGATCTTAGCTCTGTGTGCCGAGAAGCGTTGTTCCTCAATTTCCTTGATGTGTTATGAAAATTTTCGGCAAATCTCGCTTACAGGCACGTAACTAAGTCGTTCCGAACGAAGGAAACTTGCGTACATAGCGATCTTAGCTCTGTGTGCCGAGAAGCGTTGTTCCTCAATTTCCTTGATGTGTTATGAAAATTTTCGGTAAATCTCACTTACAGGTACGTAACTAAGTCGTTCCGAACGAAGGAAACTTGCGTACATAGCGATCTTAGCTCTGTGTGCCGAGAAGCGTTGTTCCTCAATTTCCTTGATGTGTTATGAAAACTTTCGGTATATCTCACTTACAGGTACGTACATAAGTCGTTCCGAACGAAGGAAACTTGCGTACATAGCGATCTTAGCTCTGTGTGCCGAGAAGCGTTGTTCCTCAATTTCCTTGATGTGTTATGAAAATTTTCGGCAAATCTCGCTTACAGGCACGTAACTAAGTCGTTCCGAACGAAGGAAACTTGCGTACATAGCGATCTTAGCTCTGTGTGCCGAGAAGCGTTGTTCCTCAATTTCCTTGATGTGTTATGAAAATTTTCGGTAAATCTCACTTACAGGTACGTAACTAAGTCGTTCTGAACGAAAGAAACTTGAGTACATAGCGATCTTAGCTCTGTGTGCCGAGAAGCGTTGTTCCTCAATTTCCATGATGTGTTATGAAAACCCATTGATCTGTTATGAAAACTTTTGGTATATCTCACTTACAGGTACGTAACTAAGTCGTTCCGAACGAAGGAAACTTGCGTACATAGCGATCTTAGCTCTGTGTGCAGAGAAGCGTTGTTCCTCTATTTCCTTGATGTGTTATGAAAATTTTCGGCAAATCTCGCTTACAGGCACGTAACTAAGTCGTTCCGAACGAAGGAAACTTGCGTACATAGCGATCTTAGCTCTGTGTGCCGAGAAGCGTTGATCCTCAATTTCCTTGATGTGTTATGAAAATTTTCGGCAAATCTCGCTTACAGGCACGTAACTAAGTCGTTCCGAACGAAGGAAACTTGCGTACATAGCGATCTTAGCTCTGTGTGCCGAGAAGCGTTGTTCCTCAATTTCCTTGATGTGTTATGAAAACTTTCGGTATATCTCACTTACAGGTACGTAACTAAGTCGTTCCGAACGAAGGAAACTTGCGTACATAGCGATCTTAGCTCTGTGTGCCGAGAAGCGTTGTTCCTCAATTTCCTTGATGTGTTATGAAAATTTTCGGCAAATCTCGCTTACAGGCACGTAACTAAGTCGTTCCGAACGAAGGAAACTTGCGTACATAGCGATCTTAGCTCTGTGTGCCGAGATGCGTTGTTCGTACAGTTCCTTGTTGTGTTATGAAAACTTTTCGTATATCTCGCTTACAGGTACGTAACTAAGTCGTTCCGAACGAAGGAAACTTGCGTACATAGCGATCTTAGCTCTGTGTGCCGAGAAGCGTTGTTCCTCAATTTCCTTGATGTGTTATGAAAATTTTCGGCAAATCTCGCTTACAGGCACGTAACTAAGTCGTTCCGAACGAAGGAAACTTGCGTACATAGCGATCTTAGCTCTGTGTGCCGAGAAGCGTTGTTCCTCAATTTCCTTGATGTGTTATGAAAATTTTCGGCAAATCTCGCTTACAGGCTCGTAACTAAGTCGGTCCAAACTAAGGAAACTTGCGTACATGGAGATATTAGAGATTGTGTGCCGTGAAGCGTTGTTGCTGTATTTCCTTGATGTGTTATTAAAATTTTCGGTAAATCTCGCTTACAGGCACGTAACTAAGTCGTTCCGAACGAAGGAAACTTGCGTACATAGCGATCTTAGCTCTGTGTGCCAAGAAGCGTTGTTCCTCAATTTCCTTGATGTGTTATGAAAATTTTCGGTATATCTCGCTTACAGGTACGTAACTAAGTCGTTCCGAACGAAGGAAACTTGCGTACATAGCGATCTTAGCTCTGTGTGCCGAGAAGCGTTGTTCCTCAATTTCCTTGATGTGTTATGAAAATTTTCGGCAAATCTCACTTACAGGCACGTAACTAAGTCGTTCCGAACGAAGGAAACTTGCGTACATAGCGATCTTAGCTCTGTGTGCCGAGAAGCGTTGTTCCTCAATTTCCTTGATGTGTTATGAAAATTTTCGGCAAATCTCGCTTACAGGCACGTAACTAAGTCGTTCCGAACGAAGGAAACTTGCGTACATAGCGATCTTAGCTCTGTGTGCCGAGAAGCGTTGTTCCTCAATTTCCTTGATGTGTTATGAAAATTTTCGGTATATCTCACTTACAGGTACGTAACTAAGTCGTTCCGAACGAAGGAAACTTGCGTACATAGCGATCTTAGCTCTGTGTGCCGAGAAGCGTTGTTCCTCAATTTCCTTGATGTGTTATGAAAATTTTCGGCAAATCTCGCTTACAGGCACGTAACTAAGTCGTTCCGAACGAAGGAAACTTGCGTACATAGCGATCTTAGCTCTGTGTGCCGAGAAGCGTTGTTCCTCAATTTCCTTGATGTGTTATGAAAACTTTCGGCAAATCTCACTTACAGGCACGTAACTAAGTCGTTCCGAACGAAGGAAACTTGCGTACATAGCGATCTTAGCTCTGTGTGCCGAGAAGCGTTGTTCCTCAATTTCCTTGATGTGTTATGAAAATTTTCGGCAAATCTCGCTTACAGGCACGTAACTAAGTCGTTCCGAACGAAGGAAACTTGCGTACATAGCGATCTTAGCTCTGTGTGCCGAGAAGCGTTGTTCCTCAATTTCCTTGATGTGTTATGAAAACTTTCGGTATATCTCACTTACAGGTACGTAACTAAGTCGTTCCGAACGAATGGAAACTTGCGTACATACCGATCTTAGCTCTGTGTGCCGAGAAGCGTTGTTCCTCAATTTCCTTGATGTGTTATAAAAATTTTCGGCAAATCTCGCTTAAAGGCACGTTACTAAGTCGTTCCGATCGAAGGAAACTAGCGTACATAACGATTTTAGCACTGTGTGCCGAGAAGCGTTGTTCCTCAATTTCCTTGATGTGTTATGAAAATTTTCGGCAAATCTCGCTTACAGGCACGTAACTAAGACGTTCAAACGAAGGAAACTTGCGTACACAGCGATCTTAGCTCTGTGTGCCGAGAAGCGTTGTTCCTCAATTTCCTTGATGTGTTATGAAAATTTTCGGCAAATCTCGCTTACAGGGTACGTAACTAAGTCGTTCCGAACGAAGGAAACTTGCGTACATAGCGATCTTAGCTCTGTGTGCCGAGAAGCGTTGTTCCTCAATTTCCTTGATGTGTTATGAAAATTTTCGGTAAATCTCGCTTACAGGCACGTAACTAAGTCGTTCCGAACGAAGGAAACTTGCGTACATAGCGATCTTAGCTCTGTGTGCCGAGAAGCGTTGTTCCTCAATTTCCTTGATGTGTTATGAAAATTTTCGGCAAATCTCGCTTACAGGCACGTAACTAAGTCGTTCCGAACGATGGAAACTTGCGTACATAGCGATCTTAGCTCTGTGTGCCGAGAAGCGTTGTTCCTCAATTTCCTTGATGTGTTATGAAAATTTTCGGCAAATCTCGCTTACAGGCACGTAACTAAGTCGTTCCGAACGAAGGAAACTTGCGTACATAGCGATTTTAGCTCTGTGTGCCGAGAAGCGTTGTTCCTCAATTTCCTTGATGTGTTATGAAAATTTTCGGCAAATCTCGCTTACAGGCACGTAACTAAGTCGTTCCGAACGAAGGAAACATGCGTACATAGCGATCATATCTCTGTGAGCCGAGAAGCGTTGTTCCTCAATTTCCTTGATGTGTTATGAAAATTTTCGGCATATCTCACTTACAGGCACGTAACTAAGTCGTTCCGAACGAAGGAAACTTGCGTACATAGCGATCTTATCTCTGTGAGCCGAGAAGCGTTATTACTCAATTTCCTTGATGTGTTATGAAAATTTTCGGCATATCTCACTTACAGGCACGTAACTAAGTCGTTCCGAACGAAGGAAACTTGCGTACATAGCGATCTTAGCTCTGTGTGCCGAGAAGCGTTGTTCCTCAATTTCCTTGATGTGTTATGAAAATTTTCGGCAAATCTCGCTTACAGGCACGTAACTAAGTCGTTCCGAACGAAGGAAACTTGCGTACATAGCGATCTTAGCTCTGTGTGCAGAGAAGCGTTGTTCCTCTATTTCCTT
>CAJQTV010000580.1:0-92873 GCA_907163055.1 Formica aquilonia x Formica polyctena
ATCAGCAATTAGCTATCGGCAACTTTAGCAATTAAAAGCTGTACTTTCATTATCATTGCTGATATAAATTCAATATGCTTAGTTAATTTACTTATCCTGCAATGGTTGTATGTGCTCATTTATACAATATATTAAATTGATTTATATAGATCATTTGAAACTCAATTTTTTTTTCATGTTTCTTTAAATTTATTACATATTTTAATTAACAATAATTACTTTTCTTGGTAATATTCTATCTGCTTGTAAGTTATAAAATTTTATTTATTCTTGTTTTCATTTGTGTATTCTTCCTCTCGCAGTCCGATTAGGAGAATTAGAAATTAGAATATTATATAAACTAATATATCTTGTATAATATATTTTGTATTTTACACATGACATGATCTAATATTTTATTTTAATATAAACTCCTCACAAAAATTAGAGGAACGCTTAATTTCTCTTAAAAAATAGGCAAAATTCAGACAGCTGTAACTTTGTTAAAAAGGAACGAAATTTAAATTCAAAGAAAGAGTTTTAAAGCTTAAAATCTCTATTTTTAAAAGGTCAGTACTTTTTGAGTTTCTGTGAGTTTGGTAATTTTTACATATAGAAAACTACGACCTGAACAATATGGGAAATTTTCTTCGCACTTTATGGGACTGTTACGTGCCCCAAAAAAATCTGCGAAAATTTTCGACTTTCTAATATGAAAGCTTAAAGTTTTTCTTACAAAATTATTTTTTTCAATGTTTCTAAGATTTTTTGTTACTGAGTTATCGCGGATTAAATAAAAAGTGAGCATTTTAACTTTAATTGTTCATAACTCCGTTAAATATCAAAAAAGGTAAAACATTTTTTGTTTATTCTTGTTGACATTTAGTAAAGATAATGAACTATCAGTGCACTAAAAAGCAATATTTTTATCGTTAATTGAACTTTATTTTTCATTCATTTATTTTACCACTAAAATTAAGCAATTTCACAATTTTTTGCCTCATAAAACCATAAGAGTCACTATAAAAAAAATTTCATATTTCATTTCAAAATTTCAAATTTTTTAAAAATGCAGGGTACTTAAAAGTACAAAAAACGTAAAAAATAAATTTTTGTTGTTGTTCTATACAATTGTTTTCTGGGTTAAAATGAAAAAGGGAAAAATCACAAATTTTTACGTTATCTTCATCTATTTGCATCATGTTTATATGTTTAAAAAAATGGCATTTATACCATTTGATAGAGCAAAGTTCCAGCTTTAAAAATCTGTTTTTTGAATTGCGATACGATAATATTTAACGGAGTTATGAGCAATCAAAGTCAAAATGCTCATTTTTTATTTAATCTGCGATAACTGAGTAACAAAAAATCTTAGAAACATTTAAAAAAACAATTTTGTAGGGAAAACTTTAAGCTTTCACATTAGAAAGTCGAAAATTCTCGCAGATTTTTCTTGGGAACGTGACAGGCCCACGAAGTGGGAAGAAAATTTCCCATTTTATCCAGCTCGTAGTTTTCTATATGTAAAAATTATCAAACTCACAGAAACTTAAAAAAAAATAGTGAATTTTCGAAAATAAAAATCTTAAGCTTTGAAACCCTTTTTTAGATTTAAATTTCTTTCATTTTTAACGAAGTTACAGCTGTCTGAATTTTACATATTTTTTAAGAAAAATTAAGTGTTCCCCTAATTTTTGTGAAGAGTCTAGTACCGATTAAAAAATATAAGTGAATTGACCGATTTATCTGAATCTTATTTTATAGATGTTTCGTATAAAAAGCTTTTTTATTAAAAATTTCAAATTTGAAAGATAAGAAAAAGAAAAAAGAAATGTGTGTTAATTATCAGAAATGTTAAATTTTTTGAATACAATAAATAAGAAAAAATATAATTTTATATTAAACTGATAAATTTGTATATAAGTTATACACAATATTTTAACGTTACGTGGTAGTACTTTATTATCTTTTTATTATCATGTTTCTATTATTACCAGTAGATACGTCAGATTTAAAAATTATCATATTTTCTCAAATTTTAATTTTTAGTGCGTTTTATACAAAAGCAATTTGCTTAAATGTTCAAGACAATATTATAAAAATTGTGATACACACAATTTAATAAAGAGCAATATCTAGTAAATATCTATATAATATTCAAAATTAGAAATAAAAGTCCAAAAACAATATGCGCTTGGATCAATTTTAGTTTTTTTCCTCTATTTAAAATCAAGCTTTATATATCCATATTTACCTCAAATATTTTGTCATATCCATGTCAGACAGATCGATCGAGAACATTTCTCGGTTATCAGATGGTATCAGTGACATTAGATCTTGACTATTTATATTTTCAAATTTCAATTCGTTACACATAAAATGTTGCAGAGCACGGTTGGCCACATATGCTTTCCTCTGCAGTTCCAATATCCTATATTGCATATTATATATATATATATATATATATATATATATATATATATATCCTATATTGCATATTATATATATATATAATAGGCCACCCGGAGGGGTTTTAGTGGGTAGTCCCTCGGCTGTTTGTTTAAGCCGGGGGCGAGTCCCACATAACCCCACCTCGAACCCCATCGAGGCGGGGTATGCGTAAAAGCATTTCCCCTCCGTAACCAAAAAAAAAGGCTGGTGCTCCCGTGTGCTGAGGAATCGTCCTCTTTCCGTTGCGATCGTCCCTAGCGTGCGGATAGCGTGGCAGCCACGTGTGAATAAGCGAGCGAGCGAGCGATCAGGCAATCAACCAAAAGAGCGTACCAAATGATAATTACTAATATAATAGAGAAATCCACGAGCTTACTGTATCGTTATTATATTTTGTTTCATTTGTATTGATTATATTATATGCTCATTTATTTGAGAGAATAATAGTAGTAACACTTTTTGTGATATTCATAATCTTATAATTATTAGTTTCGTTGTAAATTCTTATATCAAAATTTCTAGATTAAATAAGTGTACACAGTTAATGATGCTTAATTAAACAATAAGACTGAACTCATTTTATTTTATTTTGAATACCTGAATAATTTCGAACAGGTTATGGGCCCAATGTGCCGTTTCAAAGATATTATAAAAAAAATAAAAGGAAGTATATAGAATAGATTGAAAAAGAGTGTTAAGACTGTATAGATAATTGAACGATAAAACTGTGTAAAATCAACGTGAGATTAAACAAATTAATAAAAGCACAAAGCGAAGAAACGTGGCGAAAGGTAACGTTTGAAGAGCGTTAGTACAAAAAAAAGGTAAACAACACGCGCGTTTGAATGTGATTCGATATAAAGCAAATAGAGAAGCATTCAGTCGCGGTAAAGTGAGAGTCAAAGGTACAAGAAAAATTACAGAGAGATAATTGGAAGTCTGCTATATATATCTTTGAAAACAAAGCCAGATATCTCATATGCAACAAATTACAGTAGCAAATACATCGAGAATTATTCGCAAAAAAACATCAATGATGTAAAACACATTTTGAAGTATCTGAAGGGTAATGTGAAACAAGGACTCAAATACAACAGCAAACCAAATGATCTGCTTGAAGCCTATTGTAATGCAGATTTCACAGGCGACACAGAAACGAGACAAAGCATTACGGGATTTGTCGTATTTTATGCTAGTGGAGCAATAATGTGGTGTTCAAGGAAACAATCGATTATAGCACTTTCCAACACTGAAGCGTAATATGTGGCAGCCGCGGAATGCTGTAAAAAACTCGTATACTTAAAAACGTTATTCGAAGAATTACTAAATAAACAAATGACGATAGAATTGAACATGGATAATCAGAGCGCTATGGCTTTAATTATAAACAGTGTAATTAACAAGAGATCAAAACATATAGATGAGTAGATAGTGGGCACTATGAGACGTCAAAACAAACCCCCACCCCTCGGCCATTGGCCTCCCCGCTGTGCGTCTGTCTGGTCCCTCCCTCCAAAGGTGTTTGTAGAAAAAAAGAGTGGAGGGGACTCGTGGACGTCTAGGAGACAATTTTTATTCATCTTTTTCATTCTTATTTAAAAAAAAAATTTTTTTTATTTTTTCCGGGCGCGTGAACATGGTCGGGCACGAACCTGGGTTTTCCTCCTTTCCGAACAGGGTCCTAGTATGCTGGGCTAACTGAAATCTTATTACAATAAGGATTAAGGCCATCACACACAAAATTCCGTAAGGACATAAAACGTAAGCGTAAGAAAATTGACCAATCCCAATCGAGTATTGGGCTTTCCGTAAAAATGGAGGAGTTACGGAGAGCCAAATATTCGATTGGGATTGGTCGATTTTCTTACGCTTACGTCTTACGTCCTTACGGAATTTTGTGTGTGATGGCCTTTAGATGTAGTATTTGTAGAGAGTAGTCCGCCGCCAGCATAGGGGTCCCTGCGCTTTGATTGATTTGCCCCATAGTGCCCAGTCCTTCGATTGGTTCCGTCGGGTATTGGTTTGAATTGGGCTGGAAAAACGAGCTAAAAAATAGTGCGTGGGAGAAAGCGGTCAAGATGTCTGACGGAAAGCAGACGTGGCGACAACCGACAAAATGGCGACCATCGAGGATAGAGATGTCGCACGGCCTATGGCATCTACCCTCCCTTCCCCCTTATGGAAAACCGAAAGATAGCGTGCGCTATACGACATCGCCCCATCGCCCCCCTTAGAGAAAAACCGGGAGATAACCCGGATGGCGTATGTATAATACCCACCCCTTCCACCTTTCCTGCTGAAAAAAGAAAAAACGGGTAATAAAAGGAATAAACTAGCTGCTATGAAGGGGTAACGAATACGTGCGTACATGTACGGTTACGCTTGTCCGAGCGGTCGAGACACGCTGCGCAGGTAGACGTTCGGTAACGTCATCGTTGGAGAGGGGCATAAAAAGCATGCGAGTACGGGTAACGATTGCGGAGGTTTAGCGCGATATGACGTCACTGATAATGAGACGCTGGGAGGAAAGGAAGGAAAGAAAAAATATTTTCGCATGGCTGATTTAAAATAAAAACATCTTTATTTATATTGCGAGGGAATATGAAATATTGTACAGTGAAAAATTTACATGGTATTTTATACTATGTATTTATTTACAATTAGATATTATATTTATATTATTTAACAAAAAGATTATTTTTACCGCTGCGGAAAGTATACGAAATTATAATACATAATATAGCGATGAAAGAGAGAGTCGAGAAAAATAGAAAAATTATTGTTCCGTTACATAGTCATACGGTAGCGAACTTCGACTATCGATAAATCTGCGTTTTAGTAATACGGGCGCGCGTACTTTAGTTTCGTCCCGTGTTATGATCTCGTGAAGCGCGGTGCAACGAATTGCTCTAAAGCATATATTTATCCAAGTTTCCGGCAATTCTTCTTCGTTCTCTTCATTTTCCCGTGCTCTCTCTTTATTTATCAATAAATTCCTAATGCTGTTAAAATTAACCAGCCACGAGTTTTCATAATTTAGGGTTATGCCCTTTACTTTACAGCGTTCACGCGTTCGTCCGTCCGGCGTACGAACAACGTAGGTATAAAATTTTGAGCCACCAGACACGATATAACTACCGCGACCGTAGCTTTTGAGCTCGTCTGTCATGTCACCCAGAAAATTTCCCTTATGCTGCTCATACTCATTCGGTTTACCCGTGCTTACGTATATACACGAATCCGTATCATAATATAACACACGGCGATCTAATCGTTCTAAATATTCATACAATTTTAAGCGCGCTTGTGCCGTCGTATACGCTGCTATTGCGACATTGGTTATCGGTGAGGGCCTCTTGTCGCAATTGCCACGAAACTATATGTTTAGGTAATATAATTACCTCGTCGTTTACGGTTAATATATCGGTTATCTCATGCTCGGCGCTCGTCAGCAATGTCAGAAAACGTTGCAGCGTTCTCACGACCTCAGTTTTTGGCAAATTGGACCGCTGACCGAATTTTCCCCAAAATGAGTTCAAACAGAATTTTGCAACCGAGCGTAAACCAAGATTCAGCGCAACGTTACGCTTATCGAGAACGATACCTTCGGTTTTCTCGTGTTCCCGCATATATCATTCTTTCATCGTCGTCACCGCGTTCCCCCATTTGCTTGCTTCTTGTTTTAATTGTAAGAATGGGTTTATATATTCGGCAAACAATCCACCTTGCCGCGACGCGCAATCGAATTGGCTAGCTCTATATTGCCAAATCTCGCTTAACGCCGTCACGAGATAATCCTTTTCGACAGCTTTTCGTAATTTGCACGACAGCAATGTACCCTCGAATTCGCGCTCATTATCGTTGTCGTGCGTACAGGATGTCTGCGCAAATGTTTTGCAACAACTACGACACAAGGCGAAAAGCAATTTTCCGCGCACGTGATACTGGAGTACAAAGTGAAAGACGTTGCGTGGTGGAAGCACCGTACAGCGTATGAGAGTGAATCAAAATTATAATTTGGAGCTATTCCGATTAAAGCGGCCAATTCCTCGCCAACGTAAATATCCGGATGTCCAATCGGGAAAGCGCCTGTCTTCAATACATACGGGTATAAAGAACATACGTCCACGTAATGTATTTTCTTTGTACCCGTAACTGTGTATCGAGTCACGATATTTCCCGTACGGTTGCCGAAAAACGCATCGCGAGGATCGAGCGGCGGTGTTTCCACCATCGGATGATTTTCGAGATATTCGCGCATTCGCGATTCTCGAGCATATCCCAATCGAAAACACACTCCCACTTTTTCCGTCACTATGTACCCCCGTTGTCGAAGTCGCCATGAGATCGCGAGAGTTTGCTCGTAGCGCGAAGCAATCGTATCTCCATGATCCGAAGTCGAAGAAAGCGCTTTATCGCGATTCGAAGGAAAGCAAGTCGGACACCAGTGCCAAAAGCACACGTGAAATTGCAGAATGTGACGCTGTGTTGCAACATCGGTCGTTCCATAATATCCATCAACGAGCCATCAATCGTGGGATATTCACACGCATGGTTTATCGGATAGCCGAGTTTGCGTTTCATCCACACCAATCATTGTAGAGATTTACGTGAAAAATTGTTCGCTTTTCTGTAATGAGCTGGAGGAGAAACCCCTATTTTCTTTTTGCCCAAAAAGTTTTTACGAAAAACTGTTATACACATCGAGGCAATAGTCGTGCATTTCTCGAACGGACATATATTACCGCGGTTTATAAAAATTTTTCTAAACGCTATACAAGCTCGTCGAAAAATGTCGACATCGGTACGACAATAACGAACAATTTCTTGTTGAAAGTCGAATACTGTGTTTTTTCGCGTCATGTCCGTATGTCATGCAAGAAAGCGTTCGCGTTTCGTCGTCTTCATGTTTTCAGGAGAATAATATTTCACGTCGGGTAACGGTCCGACATACGTTTGATTTTCGGCAGTGTTAAATAAATACGAAAAAGTGCCTTTATCCACAGAATCCCTTAGGCCAAAAACTTTTGGTAACTCGGATAATCCGATATCAACGTAGACGATATCAGCCGTCGTCATTGACGAGGACGGTTCGGCAGAGGAACTAACCCCGTTGCGAAGAGTTTGCATATGGCACAAATGATTTCGAGATTGTGGTAACCCACTCGGCATGTAATATTGCTGAAATACTGTAATATTCGGAAATAGTACAGAAATATTTCATTAATGTTTCAATTGTAACTTTGCATCCGAAATATTTCAGAAATGTACCTGTATCATGTTTTTTAAAATATTGCATTTGCAATATTTCTGAAATCTTTCAGAAAGTCCTTTTGTAATAGTATTAAGGTTATAGTTTATTTGCTTATCGCTATGCGGCGCGCTATTCACTATCTATACCCGTATTCAAATTTTTGTCATGAGCATATATAAAGCCTGCAAAATGCGGTTAATAATATTGTAATTTTTTTTATTAGTTTAATTTCTGATGCGATTTACGTACCGGGAAATTCAGATATTGAACTGATTTTTAGAAAATCGGACAGATAAATGTCCGATTTTCACTTATTCAGACAATTTCTGTCCGAATCAGTGAAAATCGTTCGTTATTATCTGCTTAAAATATGAAACAGAAATTAACTTCCATATTGTTCGGGAGTCGACCTCGACGAGATCGCCCGAATCTAAAGAGAGAAACGCTCAGAGATGAGCGAGAAGCGACGTGTAGCGCGAATCCGTAGATTCGCTGGAGGATAAGATGATTAGAAAGAAAATACTCACGTGACGTGAATTAAACAAGCGTTTATTTGTTAATAATGGGAGCGAATGACAGCCCGTGTTCCGTGATTCCGATCGGAAATCTTGAGATGTCCTTTAGATGAATGCCTTTCTCCGCGATTAGGAAATCTTGAAGGATTTCTTGTTAGAAATCCTCGCGATAACGGATATTTTGCACGCGGACGTCGGATGGATCTTGACGCGAGGCAGAGGACATACGCGATATGGTGACAGGGCGTCGACTCTCGGACTCCACTTTCTTCACAATCACGATTGCGAATATTCAGCGAGTAACAATGTATAGAATTGAGGCGCTTCTCACAAAGATTTTACGCTCGAGCGCACGCGAGAATGTCGAATGAGAATGCACAAGAATGTGCCACGAGAGAATGACGAGCGTATGCGATACGAGCAAACGAAACGATAAAGATTATAAGAAACTCGAAATAACGCGTACGCGACACGAGCGAGATGAGAAACATCAGCGCGAAAGATATAGCTGGCGAGTATCGCACAGCTCGAATTGTCGTCAAGGACTGAGAGACTGCGACTGACTGACTATCGTGAAGACTCACGATCGACCGATTTCGATATGATAAGTTTTTCGGCATCAAACGTTCTAGAACCAGGTGTTTGTCACGGTTTTTCACTCTAAGAATAACGCGATCACGCACCGAGCGGGTGACCGCGACGCTGTTTGTTCTCGCTCGTGTTTTGATTTTCGAGGTAATTGTTTGAATATAACGGTGACGTTCGCCGTTGAAATTTAGACACGAAATTTAATGTTTCAATTTTGAACACATATAAATAAAATCTTTAATTTTATAAATTAAATTATTTAAATTTATCTATAATATATATCACATTAATGTATATTATTATATATTATTACTGTAATGATTTTAGTTTTGCCGTCAAACAAACATCAGAAAATGACGTCTCGTGGATGTGACATATCGACATCATTTTCGGGTCTCATGAGACCTAACTTAGGATGTCTAAGTGGTCATTTTATGCCCAAAATTTACCGTCATTATGACGTCAGTTTGCTATTTGGGATATGTTTCAGAAATATTTCAGTAATATTACCGAAATATTGCTGAAATCTTTTAATAAGGTTGCATTTGAAATGATTGCGGACATTGAAACATTGCAGAAATGTTGCAGAAACGGTCGTGAAATATTTCTGTAATATTGTTGAAAGGTGTAATATTTCAAATGGAACATTGCAGCAATGTATCAGAAATATTACATGCCGAGTAAAGACCGACATAGCCTACAGTAAGAAATGCCGCATTCATATTTCGCATTCGATTTAACCGCGCATCCACATTCATTGCAAAATATCACGACATTGCAAACACTTGCGAGCGATCTACCGTCATATGATTTTTTACTACGATGCCGGTCGAAATATTTTGCACCGTAAAACGTTCGATTACGTGAATCGCATTTCACGATTGGCGCGTCGGAATCGGTGCACGGCGGCTCTGCGAAACAGCGCGGACATTTATTCAAACACCGATGGCCTATTTCGTCCCGAAAACTTACATTACACACCGCGCAATAATTATGAGAACCAGCGGCTGCTTTTAAATTTAAAATAGGATTGTAATGGCGCGAACTCACGTAATACATTATGTTTAATCGTTGCGCCGATTCACGTCCGAGAGAAGCGAGTATCGCGGTTCCGTCGTACATTGGTTCTTCTCCGCGACCGAAAGTACTAAAGTTATATACAACTATCGCGATATTGTCAGCGGCGAGATATCATTGGAAGCATTCCCGAATTCCGCAACTCTCTTCCGGTATCGTAACACCGACATTCCGTGTTAGTTGTAACGCGAGTTCACGTTGAAGCGGGGATCGCGAGTATCTTACATCATTCCATGTTTCATGCAATTTTCCCGTACATAAATTACCGCGTTCGCAGTAAATTTTCACTACTACAAGAGCATGGGGAAAACATAAATTATCGGAATTTTTTATTGTTGGTATCGAGCGCTTCGCAATATCTTCGCGTGTTAATTTGACGCGTCCGCGACCCGAAGGAACCGCAACGTTAAAAACACGAATGTCGAAGTGTTCCGCGATATCAAGACCTCCCGCACTCTGCGCTACCGAACTCACGACTCCCCAAATATTTTCGTACGTCAAGTCACGCGCAGGACGAAACGATAATCCGGCAGGTCCATGAGATAAATTCGCAGAATGAAAAGATAACCCCACATAATCACCGGGATCGCATGAATTTATCGCATACGCGTGAGTTTCACGGAACGCGTTTTCTAACAAATGATAAATATCTCCGCCTTCAAGCAACGGTCGAATCGCGAAACTCGCTTCTCTCCCGATTACGCCGCATCTCTGAAACCGGCGTGTCTTTTCCGCTAATAAATCCACAAAGTTAAAAATAATATTTCCAACCTGAAGAGGCTGTTGTTGCTCCTGTTACGTCCGGTGGACTCCACGATTCTTTTCTTTCACGTAATATTAAACGCCTACGCTCTGGAACTCTTTGCACTATAAACAATAAACTAAAGGAATATCTAGCAGGCGAGACTAATATTTCAAAGCCTAAACCATGCGTGATAAATATTCGAACAAAGGTTCCCTAGAAGACCAAGAATTTTAAACAACAATTAAAAGATACTCGAACCGTGAGAAGGCTCGAAATCTAAACAGTGCGCATGCAAGAGACTAATAAATATATCAAATAATATTTTTTTCTTGGAAGTCCTCTAGTGAAAAAGCGTTACGGGAAGAGTTTCGAATAAAGGCCCTTCTAAGAACTAGAGTGTTATCTTATTGATGTAACTATGATCCGCGACTGAAACTCGCGACATTCGACACTACGTGCTCGCCTGCTAGACCACCCTTGCGCGTTATCTGTTTGAGATAAAACTCAAGTGAACAATAAAACTGTCAACTTGGCCGATCATGGCGGACTCTCCAGTGGGCGAGACTTAATTTTTAAAAACAAAAGCCTACACCAATAGGCGCAAACTCTTGGACTTTCTTTTGGAAGGGAGACGCCCTCAACTCATGAGAGGGGCACCATTTTAAAGATTGATTCGTTAAAAAAGAATATTGCTTGCCTAATGGAGAGGGTACGCGAAGAGACGCCAAGATTCGATTTACGCGAAATCCTCCCTCAGAAAATTCAATTCATCTTCGCCTCTCGACTCGAACCGTCGCACCGAGTCTCTCTACAGTCCGCGCTGATTTATTAAGTCTCCAAAAGTTTATCTATTCTCACAAGTTCTCTCTGCGATTGTGCTAGTGCAAGGAGTTTCACGCTATACAAGTTGAAATTTTACTAAATTCGTGCGGGCAAGTGACAAGTGGTGTGCCCTTGAGTGGATCGAACGAACACCACCGGAACCGAGTGATCTCCGAGCCACCCCTTCCGCACAGCCGAGTCCACGAGATAGACCTTAGCTCGCTTATCCAGCGAAATTTTTAAATTCATCACCTTCGCACACAACAAGTAGTGAGTCTATCAAAGAATTTCATTCTTTTTTTTGTTTTCTACCTTTCTCTTACTTTATTTTTTCCTTCCTCCTAAAAGAAACAGTTTGTTATTAAATTCAAATTTTCAAGTAATATCCAAGCACACACATTTATTAGTATTATTGTTAAATTAAATTCTGGTTATTAAATATTTTATATTTCCTCTTCTTTGAACCTTCTCCTTTGCGAGTCCATAAGCTTGATTAGCCAGGATCTTGAACACTGTCAAGATTGGCATTCATCCTTATTGTTAGACTCGAGCAATCCTCTCTCCTTTGCGATTCCATAAGCTTGATTAGCCAGGATCTTGAACACTGTTAAGATTGGCATTCATCCTCATTGTTAGACTCGAGCAATCCTCTCTCCCTTGCGAGTCCGTAAGCTTGATTAGCCAGGATCTTGAACACTGTCAAGATTGGCATTCATCCTTATTGTTAGACTCGAGCAATCCTCTCTCCCTTGCGAGTCCGTAAGCTTGATTAGCCAGGATCTTGAACACTGTCAATATTGGCATTCATCCTTATTGTTAGACTCGAGCAATCCTTTCTCCTTTGCGAGTCCGTAAGCTTGATTAGCCAGGATCTTGAACACTGTCAAGATTGGCATTCATACTTATTGTTAGACTTAAGCAATCCTTCCCCTTTCACGGGTCCCTAGGCGTGATTAGCCAGGATCCTGGTAATATCATGATTGGCATTCATATTTAGCTGCCAGGACCTGAAGGAAAATCGTCTCCCTCTACTTCTAGAACAATTCCCTCCGAATCGTTCTATTTCCCTTCTTTCTCAATATATATGTATATATATATATATATAATAGGTCTACCGGAAAGTTCTGTCCGTTTTTGGAATAAAACAAAATACAAATTTTTATTACCGTCAATAAACTTTATTAAATAATGTAATTGCCATTATTCGGAAAAGTATTATCAGCAACTGGATAATTTAAATACAGCAGTCCAAGAAAAGAGGCCGGCGATGTTCAATAGGAAGAACATCATACTGCATCATGATAATGCCAGGCCACATGCTGCTTTGGGGACTCGTCAAAAAATCGCAGAACTAGGCTGGGAAATTCTGTCGCATCCACCATATTTCCCGGATTTAGCATCCTCCGACTATCACTTGTTTTTGTCCTTACAAAATTTTTTGAGGGGCAAAAAATTCAAAAATGAAGAAGATATCAAACAAGCACTGGTTCAATTTTTCGCATCAAAAGATAAAACATTTTTCGAAAATGGGATATACAAATTGACCTCACGCTGGCAAGAAATCATTAATAATAATGGCAATTACATTATTTAATAAAATTTATTGACAGTAATAAAAATTTGTATTTTGTTTTATTCCAAAAACGGACAGAACTTTCCGGTAGACCTGATATATATATATATATATATATATATATATATATATTGAGACCCTTAAGAGCTTTCTCCATTTTCTTTATCATTATTAAACTGTTTCTTTTAACTAAATATCAATATCTCTGTTAACTCTTGCGTGTGTTTCCTAGTGGAAACAACCCCGGCAAAGCGCTCTAAGTGCTGGGCGAAACACATCCGCAACCGGGAAAATAAAAAGATCCGGAAACTATTGGCTCGAGCGTCCGCGAATTAATAATTTTTCTGTCCTCATCATTCTACTCACACTTTTATTTCATGTAATTTTTCTAAAACCTGTTATTGTAAGTTTCCAACCGGAATTTAAATTTTAGTTTCCCCGCTTAATTCCGGTTGATGTCCTCCGTATTTTTGTAACACCCGCGAGAACACAATTTTTATCCACATACACACATTCACACACAACCATATTAGATCTTAAGCAAGTTTATTTTATAACAACAGTTTATCAAATTGAATTAGATGATTCATTATTAAATTCTATATTTTAAAATTATTCATTTTAATTTCTGAATAAATGTAAAGTTAAATTTTAAAATGCGAGCAATTTATTAACCCGACCTCCTTCCTGTTGCACGAAATCGCACAAGGTCCCGTCCCGGGTAATAGGGATTCAGTTCCTTTACCAGAAAAGGGACCACCGAGCGAACGGCCCTTTCGATAGAGTAAGAGCGACCCTTCCGGTCGTTGACCTATCTCGGGCCCTGATCTGTTCGTTCGACTCTAGGAGACGTATCGTCTAGCGTTTGTCTAGAGGTAAGTAGGTTACGCCCTCCTGCTGACTCTTCCTTTATTTGAGTCTGGACGTAACACTCCGTTTCTTCGGCATCTTCTGTCTCCGACGAAGGATTACAGTGATCTTCATCGTCGACTTCCTCTTCATTTTCCTCCTTCGCAGTTACTTTCTCGCTATTATGAGGCTGCGACGCTTGTTCTACGCGAGCCGCTTTTTTATTTCGCCCGCCACCTCTCTGCACTGTCAAAAGCAAAAAGTAAAATTTAGCTATAAATCAAATACAAATTATAACTAAATTATTTTTATTTTCTTAAAATTTTGCCTCACCTAGTGCTGACGCAATATCAGCCTCGTGGAAATTTTCATCAAATCGGGCTCTTCCTAAAATTTAATATTTTATCAATAATGATAGATTTTTTATAAAGCTTAATATTTTATTTTTATACAAAACTTACGTGTAGGTCGTGTTTCAAGCTTTCTTTTTCTTCCGGCCTGTTTTCGGGCCTGACCGCGAACCTCTTGTACGCTATTCGTCGGAGTGTTTTGATCATAGACATAGTATATCTAGACCGAGCGTTTGCCTTTATTTAAGGAGTGGGGGTAAAGATGCACGTAGAAAAGGACATACTCTGTTTCGTGCCCCTTGCGTTCTCTCTCGCTCGCACATAGCATAGCGCTCTCTTTCGTCATGCTACGTGCGAGCGAGAGAGAACGCAAGGGGCACGAAACAGAGTATGTCCTTTTCTACGTGCATCTCGGCTCCCACTCCTCAACACTCGGTCTAGATATACTATGTATATGGTTTTGATCTACAAATTATGATAAATTTATAAATTTAAATTAATCAACGTCTCTCGTACTCGATTACATTACACTTGCAATAATATAAATAAAAACATTTTGCTTACCATTTAAGAGGTTTCCTCGATGCTTAGATAGCAGGAACTCTATAAGATCTTCTGCATCCTTCTCCTCATGATCGAATGTCTCTCGCATTTCTATTATTTCGTCCGCGATATGCAACAACTCGGCATAATCGGCGAAATAACCTAGCCTGTATAGCACTGCTAGTATAGTGTTCGAGCAGGCGCACGCAAAAGACCGAAAAACTGCGTAATTGGTTTCCGCCGACTCATCCGATAACGCGGATAAATATCGCCCCCTGTTTAACGTGGGCGACAAAGGACCGCGCACGTTTTCTATGGAAAAATGACCCCGGTCAAATTGCTCCGTTCTGAAATATGTTGTAGTTTTTATAATTCTGAACAAATTTTTCCTGTGTCACAATCACGTAAAATCAAAGAGTAGAGGAATATGAACCTCTGAATTCATAAAATCTGAGTGTATGCCATATCTCTTTCAGATAACCTGATGCCTTTTTTTATGTGTAATGGGTACATATGCACGTGTATTCGTGAAAAAAGAAAAATCGTTTCTTATTTTTATTACGCTATGCAGTCATTGTATGCAATAACTTTATTGCTTAAGTGCTTTCATTAGCGGTGTCAAAGTAATGGCTTTGTTACGAAAAACTTTTAAAATTTTTGTAGAAAGGTTAGGATTATGTCAATTAGAAAATCGTCCCTTATAACATTTTCCTCTTTACAATATAAGCTGTTATGCCTCGGGTGAGGCACGGTAAATTTCGGGATCGTTGCCGGATTACGATTAAGGAATCTGGGATGCGTCTGACGGGTTACCCGTAGCACTGGACACTTTTTATGTTAAATAAAACTTTTATTCATTACAAATGGTCTTAGTTATAATTCGTCCTCGTATTTATTATCTACTCGTGTCGCGTATCGCGTTAACTGACACTCGCTTGCGCGTGTTTGGAGTCGGGTTTACGTCGCGAGACTCGCTTCTCGATCTCCACGATTTTTACTAAGTGTGACTACTCGATATTGCAATAATTATCGACACTTGCTGTTGACACTCGCGACTGTTAGCGCTACTGCCCGCGTAATATTAATTAAGGATAAAGACTACCCCCGCTCGTTAGCGATGGGTCTTTTTATTATCTCCCCTTGGTTTCCCAGGAGGGGATCGTTTAGCGACAAGACCATGTGTCGTGTCGCTCGATTTTTGCGGCAAGATCCGGATGCAAGCTAAGGAGTTTTAAGTAGGACTTCTTTGCTTGCATTTTCGCAATTTCCTTATTCCTTTTTATTTCGCTTTTAGATAGGACTTCTACGTTGCATTTTCGCAACACTCTTATTCCGCTTGCCTTGATTTCCGCGTTTTCGCAATGAAGTGATTGCGCGGTCGCACGGGCTTCGCGCGTGGCTCGCGTTGTCAGCGCTTCGCTCGGTCAACGTTCGTAACGTGATCTGTATTCGCATTACACGTTGAGCAATGTCTTATCGTATAAAATAATATATCTCTAAAATAATATATATCTAGTAATTCGTGTATAGCCTTCTCGGGCTATAACATCCAACCCCCATAAAAAAAAGAAAAACGGAGGTGTAAAAGTGACGTTTTTCGCAAAACAAACAAAATTATTTTTTCTTATTCTAATGTACAATATTTTTCCCGTATATAATATGAGGTGTAATCGTTTCTTATTATTCCTATATTTATCTAAAATCGTCTTCTTCGTATATCCTGACTGACGGTCGTTTCGTATGTTTCTTTTTATTTTTTATGATTATATATATTACGGTTACGATTATAATTATTGTTATTATTTATTTTTTCTAACTGGGCCTTTAATTTTACTAACTCTGCTCGGAGTAGTGTTATGTCATTTAAGGTGTCGTTGTCGTGTGTCAGTGTATTTTGGTCCCGTAAAAATGTGATATTGATTTCGGGTAGGTATCAGGTATATAAATATGAAACCGGAATTTTTGTATAGAAAATACACGTTTATTTTATGAAAATGATAAAAAATATTTTATTCGGAGTATTGCTTATTGCTAGCTATACATTTTTCCCATCTCTCTGACAATTTGTGGATGCCACGCCAAAAAAACTGTTGCTCCTTTGAGGCAAACCAGTCACCGAGACATTTTCGTACATTTTCGTAAAAAGTGAAGTGCTGCTCAGCAAGTGCGTGTCCCATCGATGCAAATAAGTAGTAATCGGATGGAGCCAAGTCTGGTGAGTAAACCGCATGCGAAAGTATTTCCCAACTAAACGCCTCAATCGTTTCCTTGACCGGTTTTGCTGTGTGTGATGGTGCATTATCATGAAGCAAAATCACTTTGTGTTGCCTTTTTTGATATTCTGGTTGTTTTTCACGCAAAGCTTGATTTAAATCGATCATTTGTTGTCGGTAGCGTTCAGTATTAACGGTTTCGCCAGGTTTTAGCAGCTCATCAAACTTTTTCGGTGGTCTTCCACGTTCTTCGTTTCTCACGTCAAAATCGCCACTTTTGAATTTTTTAAACCACTCAAAGCACTGTGATTTACCAAGAGCATGCTCACCGTAAGCTTCGACAAGCATTCGATGCGATTCTGCAGCAGTTTTCTTCAAATGGTAACAGAAAATCAATGCTGTCCGCAAATCGTAGTTTCCAGGCACAAAATTCGACATGTTCAACGCTATTAAAAACTATGCTGTTGTATGAAACTTGTATTGTTGTGAGTTGAAAATCTTTATCAGATGTCAAAACAAGAAAATGGCGCCAATGACGCGGTTTAACTACATTGACAGCTAGGGCCATCTATGGGCAAATTCCGGTTTCATATTTATATACCTGATAGGTCTCTATGTCTGTCTCGTAGACAGTTTCTTTCGTTTGTATTGTCATGTCTGAGGTTGTTAATTTACAGTTTCCTCGTATTGCAATTTTGCCCGTGTTTTTTATTATTTTTCTATGTACGTTTTGTCCGTCGCACTTTGGAGCGGATGCGATTTCTCGGTCGTTCAAACAATGAATAGGTTAAGTTTTTATTTTAATTTTCTATAAATGGTTTTAATTTGTTTATGTGCATGCGAACTGTTTTCCTCCCCTTTTTTATCGTGTAGTTCACGTCTGAATTTTTTTCAATTATTACGCATGGTCCGGTCCATAGGGATTCAAGTTTCTTAGATCGTCCGCGTCGGAGTGTCTCGTCATGCATTAGTACTTTGTCGTCGACTTTAAATTTTATCTCCCTAGTACTTTTGTCATACTGTTTTTTGGCTTTAATTTTTTCTTCCTTGATATGATCTTTTGCGAGCTGATTCGTTGCTCTTAGTCTTTATTTTAATTCTTGCGCGTAATCGTCGTAATTATATGTCGGTTTAGGCGGTCTCGTCAGTGACGTAGGTAGATCCGCTTGGTGCCCGTAGACTAATTCGAAGGGTGTATACCCCGTAGCTATGTGTGATGTCGTGTTGTATGTGAACATTGCAAACGGTATCCATTCGTCCAAATCTGTCTGGTCTTCGTTTATGTAGTGTCTTAAATATTCCGCTAATGTTCGATGCGATCGTTCTAACGCGTCATTACTTTCCGGATGATAGGCAGTTGTTTGTATTTTATTTATTTTTAATAATTTACATGTATTTTTAAATATTTCGCTGAGGAAATTTGTGCCTTGATCCGTTAAAATTTTTTCCGGTATTCCGTGTTCAAGTACAATTTTTGTAACGAATTCTTTACTGACCGTGTCTGCGTCTTGGTTTGGAATCGGTATCGCTTTGCTGAATTTCGTTAAATTGTTTTGGAATGTTAAAAGATATTTATTTCCGTTTGTTGTAACTGTTAGCGGTCCTACAATATCTAACGCGCATTTTTCAAAAGGTTTAGTAGGCGTATCCGTAATTATTAACGATACTTTATTTTTTCGCGATAGTTTATTTTTCTGGCACAATTCGCATTTTGCAATGTATTTTTCTACATCTTTCGTTATTCCTGGCCAATTATAATTTAGGCGGATTCTTTTTATCGTTCGTTCAACTCCTTGATGTCCTCTTGTGGGTGCATCATGATATTCATATAATATCTGTTTCTTGTCTTCCTCCGTGTATATTTTTTCTTCATCGGAGTTTGTTTCTTCTTCTATTGCGAGGATCTCTCGTTCTTCCTCTTCTGTTTCATGCGCTTTTCTTGTTACATTGCGGCTCAGTGCATCGGCGTTTGCGTTCGCTCGTCCGGCTTTATGGATGATTTCATAATCATATTCTTCGAATTTTAATCTCCATCGGATCAATCTCGATCCGGAATCGTTCACATTAAATAACCAGATTAATGGTTTGTGATCGGTTACAATTTTAAATTTCGTACCGTATATATATGGCCTAAAATGTTTTACAGCCCATACAATCGCTAGTAATTCTTTCTCGGTTGTATTGTAATTCTGCTCCGCCCGCGACTCTGCTGGCGTAAGCAATTGGCCGGTCGTTACCTACTTTTCCTTGTGACAATACTGCTCCGATTGCATAGTCGGAAGCATCAGTGGTCACTATGAATTCTTGATTGAAATCTGGATACGTTAGCACTGGCGCAGTCATTAGTCTTTCCTTTAATATTTCGAAAGCATTTTGCTGTTCCATAGTCCACTCGAATTTTTCCGTTTTCTTCGTTAATTTCGTCAGTGGCTTGGCTATTTTTGAAAAATCTTCTATGAATTTTCTGTAATATCCGGCTAGTCCTATGAAAGATTGTATATCTTTTACTTTCTTCGGCGTCGGAAATTCCTTTATATTGCCGTTAACTTTGACGGATCCGGAGATATCCCATTCTCCGAAATTATGTGACCTGGATAAATTACTTCCTTGCGCAGAAATTCGCATTTATCTGGTTGCAATTTTAGATTATTTTCTCGGAGTCTCTGCAGTACTTCCTTGAGTCTTTTATTGTGGTCTTCTAGGCTCGCTCCGTATATGACGATGTCGTCTAAATAAACTAGACATTTAAGTCCTTGCATTCCGGTTAGAATTGAATTCATCAGTCTCTGGAATGTTGCTGGTGCATTTTTCAACCCAAACGGCATTCTATTAAATTCATAGTGTCCGTAGGGCGTTGAAAAAGCTGTTTTTTGTTTATCTTGCTCAGCCATCGGTATCTGATGATATCCTGACGCCAAGCCTAGTGTGGTAAAATATTTAGCGTTTCCTAACTGGTCCAGTATCTCGGTGATATTGGGCAGTGGAAATGAATCGCCTATAGTTAAATCGTTTAGCTTCCGAAAGTCTACTACTACTCGGAGCTTAGGTTTTCCGGATGCGTCGGCCTTTTTCGGTACCACTAATAAGGGTGCGTTCCATTGACTCGCGCTTGTTCGGATTATGCCGTTTTTCAGCATTTCTTGCACTTGTTTATTTACTTCCGTCTTGTGCTTATCAGGAAGATGATACGGTCTCGTGTTCACCGGCGAGGTGTCGGCGCGCGTGTTTATCTCGTGCTCTACCGTCGCGGTGCACGTCAGTGGTTCTCCGTCCAACTGAAATGTATCGAAATATTCTTCGCATATCCGTAGGAGTGCCTGTTTTTCTTCCGTATTTAAATGTTGCGTGCGTAGTAGTTGTCAGATTTGTCTCGAGCTAGCAGGCTTAAAATTTTTTCTTGCTTGTATCGTGTGTATTTTGGATTCGATTTCGCGTTCTATGTTTTCGAGGGTGACGTTCGGTCTGTATCTCGACTTCCGTATCGGTTGTATTTATGATACTAACGGGACACGTGTAATCCTTTGGTTCTACTAAGCAGTTTCCAAGGTAGATTCCTGGAGCTGTTTCCTCTGCTCGTACTATTCCTATCCAATTTTGCTTCGTTATCGATTTTACGATGGTTTTGCTGCGCGGTTTTAGGATTGTTTTGTTAAACGTATGGAATCTTAGCACGGCGTCTCCTATTTTTAATTGATTTTGATTATAATCACAGGATACCGAATGTTGTCGAAGGAAATCAATTCCTAGTATTCCTTCATATTCGATCGGAATGTCGTCTCTTACAACGTAAAATGCATGTTTTACCTTGTGATTTTCTATTTTAATCGTGGCGTACATTTTTCCTATGGTGTGTACTTTATGCCCGGTTATGCCTGTGAGCGCGATTTTACCTTCATGTATTAGTGTGTCGTCCTTTAAATGTTTCAATTTTATTAATGAGGTGGTCGACCCTGAGTCGTACAACATCTGTATTTTTCCGTCTTTTGCTTATCGCATTGGTAATTTTATTAGCAATAAGTCTCTTTTTCTGTGCGCGTGGCATATCTTTAATATGCGTAACGCGATACTCAGATGCAGGTCGCGGTTGTCTCTTTCTTGCTTCCTCCTGCTCGTCTTCGCTGCTGCTACTTGCGCTATTGGCGTCCCTTTTCTGTTGTCGCGATTTCTTTCGGTCGCGTATATTTTCTTCGCGCGTTTTTTGCTAATTTCCGATTTTTAGTTTATCTGTACTACTTTTCGGTTTTCCGTTTAGATTCCAGCATTCGCAGCTGTGTCCTGTCCTTTTGCAATGCGAGCAGTATTTACTTATCGCGTTTATTCGCGAGGGTTTTTCCGGTTTCGGGAGCGCGTATCGGCTACTACGACAATCGCGTCCGAAATGTCCGTTTTTTCCGCATTTAAAGCATTGCGGGTTCCAACTTCGACTATTTCGCGAGTAACTTGATTCGGTTTTATTTTTATTAACAAAGCTACTTGTTCTCGCCGCTCCTGGTCTGAGTTTTTCTTCAGCGCTCGCGCCCGTTATCGCTTCTTGGAGCGTCGTATATCGCTGCGCGCGTACGAGTACTTGTAATTCGTCGTGTAGCCCGATCTGGTAATTTATTAACGTCTGCTCTTGGATTGTTTGTTGAATCGTGCGTTTTGATGATGCGGAATGCTCCTTTCCTTCGATCATCGAATCGTATAATTTCATCGCTAGTAAATCAACACGTTGTCCGAAAGCGTGCGCAGTTTCATTCGGCTTTTGTTTTAGCGAATTGAATTCGATCTGTAAATGTGTCGTGCTTTGTTTCGACTGGTAACAAGTCTCGAGTTGTTGTTTTAGTTCGTCGAAAGTCGGAATATTTCGTGTCTCGAAATCCTGCATGGCTTTTCCTTTGAGTTTCGTATATAAAATTGCTCGGATTAAAGATTCTTCATCCGCAGGATTTATGTCTTGAACGGCGTACGTGCATGCATTTAAAAATTCTAATAACTTATGTCGCGATATTCCGTCAAATTCGGGAATCATTGTTCTTGCTTCTTTTAACGGCAAATAGTTTGGAGCAATGCTACGTCGATTTCTGATGTCGCGGTCGGTTCGCCCGTATGTGGCATTAAACGCGTCGTTATCGTTCTCTCGGCGGTTACATCCGTGACGTGGCAAATCCATAATCGCGTCTTCTACTCGCGTTACTCGCCTATTCAATGCTCTTATTTCTGTGCGCATTTCATTTAGTATTTCGAAGAGTTGCGTATCATCTCTTTTTTCCTCGCAATGTGTTTCGGGAGGCGGCGTGCGATTCGCCTCCGCTATGTTTTGGTCCATCTGGCGAATGGATCGTGGCGGGTGTTCTATTTCTTCGTCTACCGTTCTTTGCGGCGGGTTCGCGGGAGCGCGTTTTTGCGGGTTTCGCGATTCGGCCATATTATTTTCTTGTTGGCTATAAATCTCTTCCGGATCAAACAGATCGCTCTCGTAGGACATTAACGAAAATTCGCGTCGTAAAGATACTCTACTTGGAGTTCTGCTAATATACGGTCGCGTACGTCTAGTCTCGCGTTGAGTGTTGTTAGTGGGGTCAGTCGTATTACGCGGGAGTAGGCTTTCGTCCAAATTGTTAAATGGAAATTCGCGTTTTGTGACGACGTTTTCCGGTAACTCGGGCTCGCTTTTGCTCGAGTATTGAGTTTCTAAGTTTTTTCGCACGTTATAAAGATTTTCTCACGGTGTTAAGCTTAATTTAATCGATCGTCGGGCTGGTTCGCTCAGTAACCACGATCGGTTCGCTATCGGTTTCGGTATATTCGAACCTTCCGACATTCACGCAGTTATAATTATTAAATTTTTTTGGGTTTACAATATTATGACGGTTCGCATGATCGTAGGTCGCTGACGCTGCAGTCCTTCGCTCGGCGGCTGATACGGCTGACGATGCTCGTCGTACGGCGGTCGTTGTCCGGCATCGGTGCGTTGTCTGTAGAGTTATCGTAGGTCGCGATGCTTGGCGGCTCACGTTTCTGCTACAGCTGTTGTGGCGATGCTCGTTTTGTTGTCCTTGCGTTGTCTTTCGTCGATTGTGGTTTCCGTCAGCTTACGTTTTACGTGTGCTGGCGCGCCTGCGCTGTTTACACTCGGGGTGCTTTGCAGGTCTTGAGGAAGGCTTGGCTGCTTCCGTCCGTCAACTTTAATTCGATTGGTTGCTGGCGTGCCCGTTTTTGAATACAGTTGTGTCTCTTTCAGGTCTTAGCAGGATGAGTTCGCTGACGTCCTCTGGCAGATCCCACCGCTGCCACCAATTTTGTTATGCCTCGGGTGAGGCACGGTAAATTTCGGGATTGTTGCCGGATTAAGATTAAGGAATCTGGGATGCGTCTGGCGGGTTACCCGTTGCACTGGACACTTTTTATGTTAAATAAAACTTTTATTCATTACAAATGGTCTTAGTTATAATTCGTCCTCGTATTTATTATCTACTCGTGTCGCGTATCGCGTTAACTGACACTCGCTTGCGCGTGTTTAGAGTCAGGTTTACGTCGCGAGACTCGCTTCTCGATCTCCACGATTTTTACTAAGTGTGACTACTCGATATTGCAATAATTATCGGCACTTGCTGTTGACACTCGCGACTGTTAGCGCTACTGCCCGCGTAATATTAATTAAGGATAAAGACTACCCCCGCTCGTTAGCGATGGGTCTTTTTATTATCTCCCCTTGGTTTCCCAGGAGGGGATCGTTTAGCGACAAGACCATGTGTCGTGTCGCTCGATTTTTGCGGCAAGATCCGGATGCAAGCTATGGAGTTCTAAGTAGGACTTCTTTGCTTGCATTTTCGCAATTTCCTTATTCCTTTTTATTTCGCTTTTAGGTAGGACTTCTACGTTGCATTTTCGCAACGCCCTTATTCCGCTTGCCTTGATTTCCGCGTTTTCGCAATGAAGTGATTGCGCGGTCGCTCGGGCTTCGCGCGTGGCTCGCGTTGTCAGCGCTTCGCTCGGTCAACGTTCGTAACATGATCTGTATTCGCGTT
The DNA here is from genome assembly GCA_907163055.1 of Formica aquilonia x Formica polyctena. Taxonomy (NCBI): domain Eukaryota; kingdom Metazoa; phylum Arthropoda; class Insecta; order Hymenoptera; family Formicidae; genus Formica; species Formica aquilonia x Formica polyctena. Next base: position 23,970 of record CAJQTV010000580.1, read on the forward strand.
ACACGTTGAGGAATGTCTTATCGTATAAAATAATATATCTCTAAAATAATATATATCTAGTAATTCGTGTATAGCCTTTTTGGGCTATAACAAAGCTATAAAAATTTATTATACGGTTGATAAACTTTTATTTACACTTTGTAACATATTGTAAATGTATTTAGAGAAAAAGTTTAGAGAAAAATTTTTTTCCTTGTAACGAATCTAATTTGTAGATGTTTCTAAATGTTTTTGCGTAATTTTTAGCGTGATGAACAAGTTTAAACGTGAAAAATCATGACTTTTCCTGTTATTTAGTTGCCTACGCAAACTTTTCCCCCACTTTTCTTTATATTTCGATATATAAGCGCGAGAAGATGCGAATTCTTATTCATTCCAGTTTGGTCGTACGAAATCTTCCTTTCGGCTTCGATACACGAATTCATTGTTGTTGTGACTAGTGTTCACCCAGTTTTACTCAAAAATGATAACAATGGCTGCCACGAAAGAAGTATCCAGTGATCAGAAGAATCTAACCGAATTTGTTAAAACTACACACGTTTGTGATATTAGCAAATCGGGCATCAAAACCGACATCGATAGAAGAAACGAACAGCGCTATTTATTACTATCGACAACGTATGGTCTTAATTCATCCTGCACTAAGAAGCTACATGTGGGATTGCAATTGACAAATGAAGATTGCTTCATGCCGATTGTTAAATTAACAGGCAATTATGACGATGGAATTTGCTTCAATATAGACAGCTGGCAGCAGTTTCAAAACAGCATGGAACAGATGAGACTGTACTTGAGCGAAAATAAAAAAACCAGGCCAAGTACGATTATCACAATATTTCCATCGGATTCACCACTGTTTACGGGTTGAGGGCTGTGATAGTGACTTACAAGGAAAATGCAGAACAGTCTGTGAATAATGGTGAAGCGGAGGAGCAAGCGCAGCCGCCATTGAAGAAACGAAAAACGCAGAACATCGCTATCGTGATGCAGAAAGCTAGTTTCCTCGGCCTGGAAAATATTGCAAGATGTGTGGATGTGCATTTGTCTCAGCTAGTTTACATCGCCGACACCGTTAACGAGTGCGCCAATTACTTAATTAACGAAATAGAATTAAAACTTTTCACGTCTTACATAGATTGTGAAATTATAAAACTCACTGTCAAAGATAATTTTCAAGAAATTGAACGTAATGTACAAACACAAATAAATAATTTAACATTTTTAGATGTATATTTCAATATTGTATTTGAAGAATTATTTTCGCATGGCTTTAATGAAATTGTTCATATAATCTTAAATCGTAATTGTTAATTTTATAAAAATAAAAAATAAAAATTCATTATTAGTAAATATAAAATCTTTTTATCTTAAAAATCACAGAGTATTTTTTTTCCTTTACCCCCTCTAATATTTTCTTTACTTCTTTACTACACGCATAGAACATTCCATCGTAAATTAATATCAAATGATTGCTGAGTGTTAAACGAGCATCTTATTTCTAACATAAGCGCACACAGAGCACCGCCTATAAGCTCGTAAGTAGCGGTGCTCGAAAAACACTGGTACGAACACATCCCCATGAATACGCTTATTCGCGTCGCTCCCGCGGCTGCTTAACAGCTAATCGGCCGCGTTGCTTTCCGCTCGTACACGTGCCGGGAAATGCTAGCGCGAGCATGCGACCGCCGCGGTGAAGCCCCCGAGCGCGGATAAGCTCATTACTCCACGTATGCCCACGATTAATATTAAAAATATTCGACGCGCGTATTTTTACGTTATTGTTATTAAGCATTTACTCGAGGAGGCTTCCATTCATACTGGTGACGAGTCAAGACTCATCGCTGAGCGGCTACGGGCGCCAATTTTCAATCGTTATGATTTGGACCGCTCTGGAGACGTGCTGGGGATTTCGTCTCTCCGTGGCAATCGACACTGCATCCATGGAGCGAGATTCCAACATCGCTCTGGAGTCGTATGTACTGTGTTAAAGTGGCGTAAGGTGTAAGGTCTGAATAGCTCAGTGGTAAGAGCAGTTGCCCGGAAAGCGAAAGACTCGGGTTCGATTCCCAATTCAGCCACTTGTACCTCGCATATTTTTTCAGACCCGCAAATGTTGTTTTCTAACAATTATTTGTCGGGCTGAGGAAATGTGTAAAACGCCCTACACAGATACGACAGTGCCGCTGCCACGGAAGAGATGGATGCTTGGTTCGTGCCTCCTCCCGCCTTAAATCCCCCCCTCGCTTCACTCATTTCATGAGTGAATATTTTCACTTCATGTTACTTTTTTTATTTATGAGGGCATACGTGGTAAGAGCAGTTGCCCGGAAAGCGAAAGACTCGGGTTCGATTCCCGATTCAGCCACTTGTACCTCGCATATTTTTTCAGACCCGCAAATGTTGTTTTCTAACAATTATTTGTCGGGCTGAGGAAGTGTGTAAAACGCCCTACACAGATACGACAGTGCCGCTGCCACGGAAGAGATGGATGCTTGGTTCGTGCCTCCTCCCGCCTTAAATCCCCCCCTCGCTTCACTCATTTCATGAGTGAATATTTTCACTTCATGTTACTTTTTTTATTTATGAGGGCATACGTGGTAAGAGCAGTTGCCCGGAAAGCGAAAGACTCGGGTTCGATTCCCGATTCAGCCACTTGTACCTCGCATATTTTTTCAGACCCGCAAATGTTGTTTTCTAACAATTATTTGTCGGGCTGAGGAAGTGTGTAAAACGCCCTACACAGATACGACAGTGCCGCTGCCACGGAAGAGATGGATGCTTGGTTCGTGCCTCCTCCCGCCTTAAATCCCCCCCTCGCTTCAGTCATTTCATGAGTGAATATTTCCACTTCATGTTACTTTTTTTATTTATGAGGGCATACGTAAATGGCAAATCGTTCATTTCGCAAAATGGATATGCGGTGGAAATATCCTTGGACGTTGATCGTCTGCGGTCCTACGGGATGCGGAAAAACAATTTTCGTGAAAACGTTTCTTCGGTATTTATCCGTTATGTCGGATGTTCGATTCGAGAGAATTTTATTTTATTACGCCGAGTGGCAAGATGCGTATCAGCGTTTACAACGCGCCACGAGTGAAAAAGAAGAAGAAGAGAAAAAAGCACGGATACCGAAAGACCGGATACCTTAATAATAATGCTTTGATAAAATCGAAGAAAAATATAATCGAATTTTGCGAGGGATTACCGCGTCCGGAAGATTATTCCAACGATCCATTTTTGCCAAAATTAGTAATAATCGACGACCTTATGAGGGAATCATCGTCGTGCGACACTATCGTAGATCTGTTTACCAAAGGAAGTCATCATAAAAATCTCAGTGTTATACTCATCTCGCAAAATCTCTTTCATCAAGGACGTGGACAACGCAACATATCTTTCAACGCGAATTACATAGTAGTTTTCAAAAATCCACGCGATCGCGCTCAAATTCGTCATCTAGCCCGTCAAGTATATCCTGACGATCCAAAATTTATGGAAGAAGCGTAGTATGATGCTACATCGAGACCTCACGGGTATTTATTGCTTGATTTGAAACAATCGACTCCAGACGAATATCTCTTTCGTACGTGCATCTTTCCCTGCGATACTCTGCATTACGCTTACATACCGCGCAGATCGAACAATAGAAGTGGGGGTGTATAAAAGGGTAAAATTCGTGTTCGCAACTTGTCAGTCGTGTGATTACAGCATAATAGTGAAAAAAGAAGAGCCTGATAAAAAGTTGATGACATCAAATAGAGCAATAACGAATGCTAGACGGTATATCGGTGAGAGAAACATATGTTTTTTAAAAACCTTGTGCCATTTGAAAAAAAATCAAAGAATCGCATTCTTACGAGCCGCCGACAATAAACTCATAAAGTGCATTCAAGAGTGCATTTTTAATACGCTCAAAGCTAACGTACCGCTTTGGTGTAACGATAAAAAAAAGATTAGCCAAACATAAAGCGATCCTGCGTCGTGTTGCGGCGAAACAAGGTAATTGGAAGGCTAAAAGAAAGCTGTTAGTGCAGCGTGGCGGATTTCTACCCTATCTTATTGCACCTATACTAGGGGCTATATTATTCCGGATTATCGGTGAATGAAAGAGAAAAATACTGTCCTATACAGCCGTACATTCCCCATATAGGGGAAAATATTAGGTGTACAAATAAGTTTCCGCCGTTTTTTTATCAAAAATTAGGCATTTATTGTGAAAGAATGGAACCTAATGTTTTATTTGAAGTATTGTCCATCGCTTGCCACTACTTTTTCCCATCTTTCTGGCAGCATACGGATACCGCGTCGGAAGAATGCTTCATCTTTTGAGGCTATCCACGAATCGACCCAATTTTTGGTATCTTCATATGATGTGAAGTGTTGCTCAGACAGGCCATGCGCCATCGATCTAAACATGTGGAAATCAGAAGGAGCAATGTCTGGTGAATACGGCGGGTGGGGTAAAACTTCCCAATTGAATGTTTCCAAATAGGTTTTGACCGGCGCCGCAACATGTGGACGAGCATTATCATGCAGGAGAATAACTTTGTCGTGTCTGGAGTAGTGGACGCGCTTTTCCTTGAGTGCTCGACTCAATTTCATCAATTGTGTTCGGTAGACAGACCCAGTAATGGTTTCGTTCGGTTTAAGCAACTCATAATACACGACACCAAGCTGGTCCCACCAAATGCATAACAAGAGTTTTCTTCCATGAATATTTGGCTTAGCTGTAGATATTGAAGCATGGCCAGGTGGTCCCCATGATTTCTTCCTTTTTGGATTATCATAGTGGATCCATTTTTCACCAGTGACTATACGGTGCAGAAAACCCTTTCGTTTATGCCTAGCAAGCAGCATTTCACATGTGAACAATCGGCGTTCAACGTTTCTCGGCGTCAGTTCATATGGAACCCAATTTCCTTGTTTTTGAATCAATCCCAATGATTTCAACCGATGTGAAATTGCTTGTTGAGTCACTCCCAATGTAAGTGCAAGTTCTTCTTGCGTTTGGCACGGATCTTGATCCAATAATGCTTCCAATTCCGCGTCTTCATACACTTTCGGCCTTCCGCTACGTTCTTTGTCTTCGATGTCAAATTCACCGTTCTTAAACTTTTGAAATCACTCACGACAACTTCTCTCACTTGAGACAGCCTCACCATATGCTTCTACAAGCAATCGATACGCCTCAGCTGCAGATTTCTTCAAATTGAAGAAGTAAATCAAAAGTTCCCGCAAATGACGCTTATTCGGCTCAAAACTCGACATTTTCGCACACAAAAGAATATATTATACTAATAAAAAATCACTAATATTTTAAGGTTATGTTATTGACTGATGTCCAATCTTACGATAAGGACGTTTTACATCTGACAATTTTAACCATAACTTACTGGTAGCGCCAACTTTTGTCAAACGGCGGGAACTTATTTGTACACCTAATAATAAAAATAAAATAAATAATAAAAAAGAAAAGTATAAAAAGTATAAAAATAAAATAAATAATAAAAAAGAAAAATAATAAAAATAATAAAAAAGAAAAGTATTAACAATAGTACTTTAAATAATGAAGAGGGCTAAGAAAATGGTTTTGGTATTTACCGAAAATCTTGAGAGAATGCAGCGTATGCAACAGCAACCAGAAATGGCACCTATTGCGTCGGCTGATAACTCGCCGAAGAAAAATACGGAAATATCAAATGCGGAAAATGTGAATAATAATAATAATTCAGTACGGACACCGGGAACATCTTTATCGCGATTCGACGCGGAGATGTGGCGTATTGTTAACTCTCTCCTGTCGACGAGGACAAAAGATGGAAATTGTATAAGGAAGTACTCCAACGTTATCTTCACTTTGTTCGGGAAGCGAAAAAGCGCTTACGCAATGATACACAGGGTAACAACGAGAACAATAACGACGAGCAGAACGAAGACACGAATTTGTATGACGGCGATAACGAATTTATAGAAACGTCAACTTTAATCAGCAGCGACCGAGATGACGGTAGCGGTAATAGTAAAAAAAATTACTTTTTTAAAAAAAAGTGAAAAAAAAGCGCCAAGTGCACGCGCATAATCGTCTTTTACTATAAAAGAACTCTTATACAAAATAGTGTTATTTTAATTATTTTAATACAAAAACACTGTCACATCCAAACTAAAAAACTGTTTCACAAAATGGTTGTTTTAATTTTCTACAAAAATAATGTGATATATGATAAAAATATTGCGCCAAATAATAAAAATTTATGTTACAAAATTTATTTATTATTACTTCTAATATTAAGAATTGTATCAAATTGCAATGTGATTAAAATAGTGGAACATATTTAAGTGAAAGAAATTTTTTATTAAGAAAACAAATTTCAGTATAAAATAACTTTTTAATTAGAGAAAAACTTGGTGCTGCTAAACTGAACATATGCTAATTAATGTATTATTTACATTTTGAATTTTTGCAGCGCCAAGTTTTTCTCTAATTAAAAAGTTATTTTATACTGAAATTTGTTTTCTTAATAAAAAATTTTTTTCACTTAAATATGTTCCACTATTTTAATCACATTGCAATTTGATACAATTCTTAATATTAGAAGTAATAATAAATAAATTTTGTAACATAAATTTTTATTATTTGACGCAATATTTTTATCATATATCACATTATTTTTGTAGAAAATTAAAACAACTATTTTGTGAAACAGTTTTTTAGTTTGGATGTGACAGTGTTTTTGTATTAAAATAATTAAAATAACACTATTTTGTATAAGAGTTCTTTTATAGTAAAAGACGCTTATGCGCGTGCACTTGGCGCTTTTTTTTCACTTTTTTTTAAAAAAGTAATTTTTTAGCAGTTATCATTTCTTTTTTTTTTTTTTTTAATGTGTCATGTACATGTTTTGCTACTATACACATGTTTACGAGCAGTCAGATAAAATTAACATATCTATTATATTTCTGAATTATAAAAAGCAACCCTTTTATTTATATGATTTCTATTGAACAATATCTATTTGTACATTCTTTTTTTAAAAAAATTATTATCATTAAAATTAAAATATATTATTATATATGCTTGTGCTATGCTATAAATTGTTTGATTAATCCGTCTTGTATCTTGATTATATATCAAAAACGAAAGATGTAAAAAGAAATCCAGTGTATTCAAATGCATTTGTCAAAGGATTGTCATCATATAGTTATTTGTCATGCATCATATGCAATTATAGGTATAAGTAATATTGGTGAAACACAGTCTGTGTGTGCAATTAAGTCTTATAAATTTCTATTTCTATTTTATTTCTATTTCTATCTTTTTTTTTAATAATTTATAAATTTTTATTTAATTTATCGATACTAAAAAGAACAAAATAATGAATAATATCAGTTTTAATATAAATTTCTTCTGTCAAATATATATGCCAAATAGCATTCTGACAGATGGAAACATACAATATAACAGATCTATTATATTCATTAACAATACTAGAACATGCTTCATCTATTTCAAGCAATGCATTCGCATCAAAACAAGAATTAACTACAATATGTTGATTTGCAATAAACATAATGCCACAGGCTTTGTCAAAATCTTATCAACAGCTTGAAAAATTCTTCTACTACCACTCAAAAATAAATGTGTATTTATAAATTATTCATAAGACATGCATTAACTTTACACAGACTGCATTTCACCAATGTTATTTATACTTATCTATAGTTACATATGATGCATGACGAATAACTATATTTATCTATTTTTTTTAATAATTTATAAATTTTTATAATAAATTTATAAATACATTTATTTTTCAATGGAACTAGAAAAATTTTTCAAGCTGTTAAGATATTGATAAAGTCTGCGGCAACACGTCTATTGCAAACCAACATATTGCATCCAATCCTTGTCTCAATACTAAAAAGAACAAAATAATCAATAATATCAGTTTTAATAATAAATTTCTTCTGTCAAATATATATACCAAATAGCATTCCGACAGATAGAAAAATACAAGAAATAAATGTGTATTTATAAATTATTCATAAGACATGCATTAACTTTACACAGACTGCATTTCACCAATGTTATTTATACTTATCTATAGTTACATATGATGCATGACGAATAACTATATTTATCTATTTTTTTTAATAATTTATAAATTTTTATAATAAATTTATAAATACATTTATTTTTCAATGGAACTAGAAAAATTTTTCAAGCTGTTAAGATATTGATAAAGTCTGCGGCAACACGTCTATTGCAAACCAACATATTGCATCCAATCCTTGTCTCAATACTAAAAAGAACAAAATAATCAATAATATCAGTTTTAATAATAAATTTCTTCTGTCAAATATATATACCAAATAGCATTCCGACAGATAGAAAAATACAACGTAACAAATCTATTATATTCATTAACAATACTAGAACATGCTTCATCTATTGCAAGCAATGCATTCGCATCGAAATAAGAATTAACTATAATATGTTGATTTGCAATAAACATGATGCCACAGGCTTTGTCAAAATCTTATCAACAGCTTGAAAAATTCTTCTACTTCCACTGAAAAATAAATGTATATTTATAAATTATTCATAAGACATGCATTAACTTTACACACAGACAGCATTTCACCGATGTTATTTATACTTATCTGTAGTCATATGATGCATGACGAATAACTATATGATGACACTCCTTTAACAAATGCATTCAAATATACTAGATTCTTGTGTGCGTATGCCTATATTACTGTTCGCAGTTATCCATACTGGTTTTTGACAGGTATTTGATGTTAAATTTTCCAGAGTGCAACATTATATAGCATAGCACTCTTTCATTTATAAAAAAGTAAAGCTGCAAAATTCTTCCTGATACTTCTGGGTAGTTGAATCTATAAAATACACACATACATATCTTATAATAAACATATTATAGAATACACACATCTTTTTTTTATAAATATATGTATTGCTATGTTTTGTTCTGTTTTTTACATATACATAAATTACTTTTGTAATGTTTTAGTTTTCTCTAATATAAATGAGATATACTTGATCCAACTATCCACATGTATTACGAAGAATTTTGCATCTTTACTTTTTTATAAATGAAAGCGTACGAACACTGCACCCGGCATTTTGCAAACTTAACCTATACCTGTCAAAAGCAAGTATGGATGCATGCAAGCAGTAACATCGAAGCGCCGTTAGCGCAATCTTTCGTCAAAGACGCCAACCGTACAAGAATACATTGCCATTATTACATGTTTGTTGTGTACGTGTATATATACGTGTAGCATAATATCACTAAATTCTATGCATGTGTTGTATACATATATAGCGGTAAAGGGAACGACGACGACGACGATGATGATGATGATGGAGATGGTGACGTTTCTTACATGAAAATTTCCACATTTCGACTTTGCTTCGTAATATCTTTGCTTTATAGAACATGCAGAGCGAAAATAAAGACACTTTCCTTATATAAATCGAACCCAAACTATCGATTAAGCTTATCAAGAATTCGATCGGTTCAGCCGTTATTCAGATCTAGTAATCTAAGGTACTCTCAACTATCCGACTCGCGTATAGATACCCGGGGTGCCTCGCTATTACTATGCGTGGTCTTTGCTTCGCGTGACTTGGCGCGAGACACTACCGTGTCTCTTGATAGTAGTAGTATCAAGAAAAAACGTGCTCAATAGGCTGAAATGATCAAAGAAATACTCAATAGCGTATCGAAAACTTATCGCGACAAAGCACGAGCGCTATTAAAATATTTGATCGATATTCCGTCATCTAAGATTAGCTGGGATAGACGAGGACTCGTAACTATAGACGGCATCATCATAACGGGTTCGAATATTACGAAACTTATAAACGACGCGATACGTGAGAGAAAAATTAAATTAACAAAAAAATAATAGACAAAAAAAAACAATATAAAAAAAACAATAGAAATAAAAAAAATTATATAAAAATAATATAACAAAAATAAATTAATAAAAAAAAATAATAAAAAAAATTATAATAAAAACAAAAATAAATTAATAAAAAAAAACAATAAAAAACAATAGAAGCAAAAAAACATTTTTTTTTTTAAATCCCTCCCGACTGCTGCCAACAAAAGCCCAACATTTAATTAATAAAAAAAAAATATAACAAAAAAACAACAGAAAAGAAAATAATATAACAAAAAAAATATTTCCAATAAAACAATTTGCTTAGAAAAGTTTGAAATAATATCTTTTATTATATTATTATTATTACATATTTAGTATAATATTAAGTATAAGAAATCACACAAATAAGTTTATTCGAAGTATTATTTATTTATTGTTAATTTAAATTTATTCCTATAACATGTTTATTTAATTATTAATTATTGTTTATAACATGTATATTTTAATTATTAATTATTATTATTTGAATTTATTATTTGTTTGAATTTATTCTTATAACATGTTTATTTGAATTATTCTTATTACATGTTTTGCACTATATGATTTAATAATTAATTATACTTTCTTATTATACTAATTATTAATTGCATATTTTACAAGAGCAGTCGGGAGACGCCAAGTAAGATTCGTTGCACGTGCGCGCATGCGCGCACACGCGCATATGCATGCACCACGCACGTACACGCATATGCATGTATACGTACATACATACACATACATACACACGCATACACACGCACACGCATATGCACGCACGCACGCACATATGCACGCACGCACGTACGCGCAACGCATGTATACCCATATAGATACATACACATGCATACGTTTACGCACCCATATGCATACACACGAACACGCATACGTACGCACGTATATGCATACGCATGCACGTACACGCAAATGCATACGCACACATTCACTAGCTTGGCGTCTCCCGACTGCTCTTGTAAAATATGCAATTAATAATTAGTATAATAAGAATGTATAATTAATTATTAAATCATATAGTGCAAAACATGTAATAAGAATAATTCAAATAAACATGTTATAAGAATAAATTCAAACAAATAATACATTCAAATAATAATAATTAATAATTAAAATATACATGTTATAAACAATAATTAATAATTAAATAAACATGTTATAGGAATAAATTTAAATTAACAATAAATAAATAATACTTCGAATAAACTTATTTGTGTGATTTCTTATACTTAATATTATACTAAATATGTAATAATAATAATATAATAAAAGATATTATTTCAAACTTTTCTAAGCAAATTGTTTTATTGGAAATATTTTTTTTGTTATATTATTTTCTTTTCTGTTGTTTTTTTGTTATATTTTTTTTTTATTAATTAAATATTAGGCTTTTGTTGGCAGCAGTCGGGAGGGATTTAAAAAAAAAAAATGTTTTTTTGCTTCTATTGTTTTTTATTGTTTTTTTTTTATTAATTTATTTTTGTTTTTATTAAAATTTTTTTTATTATTTTTTTTTATTAATTTATTTTTGTTATATTATTTTTATATAATTTTTTTTATTTCTATTGTTTTTTTATATTGTTTTTTTTGTCTATTATTTTTTTGTTAATTTAATTTTTTCAATTGTTTTTTTTGTTATATTATTTTTTCAATTGTTTTTTTCTATTGTTTTTTTTTATTGTTTTTTTTATTAAATAATTATATCAATACTTAGGAATAGATATTATTTCAAACTTTTCAAAGCTTATTTTATTTAAATATTAAAATTTTTGTTTTTGTTATTTTTTATTGTTTCATTTTTATTTTATTTTTCTGTTTGTTTTTTTAAATTCAATTTTTTATTATATTATTTATTTTTTAATATAATTATTTGCTTTCTATAGCACGCTTCGTTTTTCGCTGCATTACTTTTTTGTCCAATATTTTTATTATTCCTCTTCTTTCTTCGTGTTACCTGAAGAAGACTTAATATATATAATATTTCTCTGATAAGTATACTGTTATATATAATTTTTTAAATCTTATAATTATATAATTTTATATAAATAATAATAATTGTATTACATATATGTATAAATACATAAGCTATAAAATATAAACAAATATAAAATTTAAAATATAAATAAATTCTTGATTTATCTTCTTTTTTCTTGAAATCCTTCTTGTCTGCTTTATTGATACTAGAATCTTAATATATTATTTATTAGCTCCATTGATGTCCATCCATTTTTACTCCTTTCAGTTTTCTTTCTTCACATATAAGGCGCAACACTGCTGCCAATAATAAGCACATAAGTGCGGCGCAATAATGCTGCCAATACGTGTAGTGCAACTATCCTGCTCATTCTTCTTTTTGTTGCCCTCATGTTTCTTCATCCTATATATATACACAAATTTTATAATTATTATTATTATTATTATATAAAACATGTAATACAAGATGTATTACATAATAGTAATAAAGAAGAATAATAAATCATTATATACTTATCATGCAACTCCAATGTATCTTCTATTCTTCCAAGTATTTCTGCTGCAATCTTTGTAATTAACAACATAATATTATCACGAGAGAGAGAGAGAGAGAGAGAGAGAGAAAGAGAGAAAGAGAGACAGAGGGAGAGACTGAAATAATAATATCTAAATTGAAATATATAAACTTCAACGTAACCATAATTATAGCTATGCAGACAAATATATAAACTGTTTAGCCATAATGATAGCTACGTAGACAAATATATAAACTGTATAGCTATAATGATAGCTACGCAGACAAATATATAAACTGTATAGCTATAATGATAGCTACGCAGACAAATATATAAACTGTATAGCCATAATGATAGCTATGCAGACAAATATATAAACTGCATAGCCATAATGATAGCTACGCAGACAAATATATAAACTGTATAGCCATAATGATAGCTACGCAGACAAATATGTAAACTGTGTAGACATAATGATAGCTACGCAGACAAATATATAAACTGTATAGCCATAATGATAGCTACGCAGACAAATATATAAACTGTGTAGACATAATGATAGCTACGCAAACAAATATATAAACTGTATAGCCATAATGATAGCTACGCAGACAAATATATAAACTGTATAGCCATAATGATAGCTATGCAGACAAATATATAAACTGTATAGCCATAATGATAGCTACGCAGACAAATATATAAACTGTATAACCATAATGATAGCTACGCAGACAAATATATAAACTGTATAGCCATAATTATAGCTACGCAGACAAATATATAAACTATATAGCCATAATGATAGCTACGCAGACAAATATATAAACTGTGTAGACATAATGATAGCTACGCAGACAAATATATAAACTGTATAACCATAATGATAGCTACGCAGACAAATATATAAACTGTATAGCCATAATGATAGCTACGCAGACAAATATATAATAATTGTAGCTATGCAGATATATAATAATTGTATATATGTATATATGTATATATATAATTAATTAAAAATATATATTATTTAATTTAAATAAATATGTATATATTATTTAATTTAATTTAAATGATTTAAATAATTAAATAAATAATTAAATAATTAAATAAATAATGAAAAACTTACTTGTCTAATAATTTGTTGAGGTATGTCCATTTTTTTAATAATAACTTGATAATAAATAAAAAAAGAACTTGACAACAACAAAAACTGACACTTGACACATATGATTATATCTAACCTATTTTTTCCCGCCACGATTACTTCGAGATGTCCTCAGTAAGTTACTAAAGTTCCCTATGCAGATGCTCAGAACGAATCTTATTGGTGAATCATTTTGCTTCTTAGATACACTCGGCAGCCAATGAGAGGACGCGTAGACGAGACCATATTGTTTTTTCACTTTTATTTAACAACATAAATAACGATAATTATACGCTTTAAACCTTCCTTGGTTAATAAGAAACTTATGAGCAAAAGATGATATCAAACTATGTAGTAGTTATTGAGAACTAAAACCATAACCGATCCGAGCTCGGTGAAACGCATACTCCCTCCGTTTTTTGCCAACCTGCGGTTGGCAGCAGTCGGGAGTAAAAATCACATCGTATTAAAATCGTGTTACCGCACGGAAGTTCCACTTCGAAAACTTCGTCCGAGCGATCAACGTCGTACAGGCGTAAGGTAGACGATACGAGTGAAACCGAAAGAGATACGCTATTTGTATCCGCCGACGAGGACGAAGGCAATAAAACATTAACGAGCTACATGAATTTTCCGACAAAGAAAAGAAAAGGATTGCTCGACTGGAGCAAACTCGAATGATGGAACTCGAAAAATTGTATTACAATCCTTCGCACTATGCCGGCTATTCGGCGACAAACAATTTATTGCGAGCCGCTAAACCGAATTTCACACATAACGAGGTCATCGGCTTAAATCGCAAGGCGCATACACGTTGTATCGTCTGATACGACAAAAATTTCCGCGTTTGCATTATAACGTAACAAATATCGATGACTTATGGGAGGCTGATTTGATCGATATTCGTAATCTCAAGAGCTATAATGACGGTTATTCATATCTATTAACGGTTATTGACGTGCTTAGTAAATTCGTTTGGGTAGAACCTTTACGTGACAAAACAGGCTCCTGTGTAGTAAAAGCCTTTCAACGCATATTTTCGAGAAACAAAAATCGTCTACCCGTATACCTGCAGACCGACAAAGGTAAAGAATTTATTGCTCGGCATGTACAAAATTTCTTAAAAAAAAAGATATTCATTTTCACGTAACTCACAATCCCGATATTAAAGCAGCTATAGTGGAACGTTTTAATAGAACGCTAAAGGAATGGATCTGGCGATATTTTACATATAAAAATACGCGACGTTACATCGATGTTTTGCAGGATATTGTTCGCGCTTACAATCATACCCGGTATTCTACTATCAAAATGCAATCTGCAGTCGTTACGAGGGAAAATGCGCGTATCGCGCCTGAAAATATGAATCGACGCTGGAACGATGTCGGCGATGGGGAAAAGAAAAAGAATTGCGGGCATAGACAAAAGGCTATATATGTATAACGCGGGCGATTTCGTGCATGTCAGTAGAGCAACAGTAGCCTTTGAGAAAGGATACGAGGCTAAATGGAGCGAAGAAATATTTCGAATTCACCGTGTTCTCGAATGGAGAAAACCGCACGTATATGAATTAAGCAATTTAGCGGGTGAAGTTATAGACGGAATTTTTTATGAACAAGAATTATCGCCTGTTATTAAAGATTTGCAAAGGGAAGAATTTATTGTCGATCACGTGATAAAAAGTAGGGAACATGATAACAATAAACAATTATTAGTTAGTTGGCAAGGATATCCTTCGACTCTTGGATACCCGCTTCGAGTTTAAAATATTTGAATCAAAAATGAGGGAGGAAGGATTTTATATGATACAGTATTGACATCGTTGACAAACAGACGTGTTTTTCTCTTACTCTTCAAATCGGTCACGGCCTCGTTTAAACTTTTTCGTTAACGTCTCAAATTATATTCTTTCCGGCTTTCTTTTTCTTTCTATTGCGTAATATAATGGACGGAAGAAAAACGTGCAAAGGTTGCGGCTCAATTATCGCTAAATCCGTCATATGCTCCAAGTGCGGTGTTGCATCGCATCCGGCTTGTATCTCTCGTACGGGTCATCCACAGAGAGGCGGGCAGTTTCTGGATTGTGATACCGAGGGAGGCTCTTACCTTTCTGATATTGTGAGCCAGACTCTTCTGGACAATATCCGCGACATGATCCGTTCGGAGATCGCTGATTTTCGGAGGGAGTTGCTTGAGATGTTCAAGGCTGACATTGGTAAAATTAACGGCGTCATTCAGCGGTTGACAGATAGAGTTGACAGATTGGGAAACTTGGAATTGCGTCCAAATGGCTTTTCCGCCTCCTCTGAGGAGAATGTCATGGAGAGAATTGCCGAGAGAGAGAGAAGATCAAGGAATCTCATTCTTTTTAATTTGGACGAGCCCAAATTTCCAATGGATTCCCATGTCTCGGATGTTGATCTCGTCAAGGACATCTTGCAAATAATACAGCCCAGTGATGTACCAAGCATTAAGGTAGCTAGATTGGGGGAGAAGCGGCGCAGATGCCCGAGGCCCCTTCGGATCTCTTTTCCCTTTGTTAGGCAAATTATGCAACACTATGCACTGTCAAATACAGCTTTATTGTATGCAACGCACGAAAATCCAATATTGAGTGCAATATAATATAATACGCCAGTAGATCTGTTATAGTGAATAGAAGCAATACAAAAGGAACACACAGGAAGTGAGGAGCGTAATAAGTCGGTAAAAAAGAGACGAGTATAAAGGCTCGCGGTAAAAGACTTGTGGTAAATTGCGACTGTAGCGCCACATAGAAGGTGGGCGATAAAAATAAATCTCCAACACACTCTCCCTCATTTATATAGTCCACCGCTCGTAATATTACTCCATTCTATTGAGACCGAGCCCATGAACACAATAATCATGTTTCTTCTTTGGCAATTCCTTAGTGAGAATATCTGCTAGCATCTCTTCCGTGGGCAGATATTCGAGCTTTATCGAGTAGTTGTTCAAAACCTCTCGAATGAAATGTTGACGAATTTCAATGTGTTTTGATCTTGCATGGTAGACCGGATTACGTGCTAATTCACTTGCGCCTTGATTATTGTTGTAGAGAGTAGTATATGTTAATCCTTCGAATCCCAGTTCCTTCAGGAAGTTGGTGAGATAAACAGCCTCCTTAGCCGCATCAGTCAACCCCATGTATTCCGCTTCGGTTGACAATAACGCAACTGTCCTCTGTTTGCGAGACTCCCATGAAATAGCGCCTCCCGCTAGTATGAATGCAGATCCAGTGTACGAGCGTCTATCTATTGCACAATTTCCCCAGTTTGCGTCCACATAGCCCAGCAAATTTTCATTTGTGCGCTTGAAACATAGGTTCATGTCGATAGTATTCTTCAGATATCTGAACACATGTTTTGCTGGCATCCAATGTCTCTTCTCGTGACCACAGTTGAATTGACTTAATACATTTACCGTGTGATATCAGGCCTAGTGCCTATGGCTAAATACATTAAACTGCCCACGAGTTCTCTGTACGGAACCGTATTATCATTCTTTTCGGAGTCACCCATTGTTAATTTACAGCCACTGGCCATTGGGGTGCTCGATGTCTTGCAGTCTGTCATTCCAAACTTCACCAGCAAATATTTAATGTAATTGGATTGGGATAGACGAAAACTCTCCCTGTCTTTGGTGATTTTTATTCCCAAACAACATCGGGCTTCTCCGAGATCCTTGACTGCGAACTGACTCTTTAGCATTTCGATGATTTCTTGAGTCATTGCACGGTCTCGTGAGGCGATTAGAATATCGTCAACATAAACTAGGAGAAAGATTGTTTTATCCTTGTTCACATAAATACATGGATCGGCATTTGTCGGAGCAAGGCCAGCGTCCTTAAGTGCCTCGTGAAGTCTTAAGTACCATCTACGTCCAGCCTGACGAAGCCCATATAATGCCCTTTTTAGAAGACAAACTTTTGATCCTTGACGAAGTTGCGATAACATCGCTTTGGCCTTGCTTCGTAAATGTCCTGCCGATTTGTCCTGCGCGATTTTCATCAGCATTTTCTCCAGATGCTCTGGCATTTCCATGTAAACTATGGTATCCATGACTCCGTGTAAATACGTTGCAGTGATGTCTAGCTGCGATATTGACATCCCGAATTGAGCTGATAAAGCGACCAATAATCTTAGCGATCCAAGCATTGCCACTGGAGCAAAAGTGTCCTGGAAATCAAAACCAGGGCGCTGCGAGTAACCTTTTGCTACTACTCTAACCTTTCTTCTTTCTAGCTTTCCGTCCGCTCCATGCTTGTTCCTTAGGATTGTCCTGCACTTGACGACGTTTACATCTTTGGGTCTATCAACAAGCTCCCAAGTGTCATTGGCGACCAAATTTTTTTATTTCCTCGTAAATCGCTTCCTTCCATTCGGCAGCGTCGGGATCTGAAACAGCTTCAGAAGTAGATATCTCTCCCGCAAATAAAGCATACCTTGAATCGTGCCATTCGACATCATCATCTGAAGATGATTCGACAATCATGGAATCTGGCAATTGCTTCTTGCTGTTCCTCAAATCGTATTGCATTGTTGGAAGATCAGGATTTTTGGTTGTCGCCCCCTTCGGGCGTCCGGGTATACGTTTGGCAGGCGTCGCGTCCTCATCTTCTCTCTCAGTTTCAATATTATCATCAGTCTGTTGACTTTCGGGTGATACAGTAACCGGATTGCGGCTGTTCGCCCCAATGTCGGTGTCGCGCGGGTCCTCCATTGTCTCAAGACTATCGTCGATATTGAATCTACCGTTCTTTGTCTCTTCAGTGATTATATCTTCAATAGAATCCGTCGTGTCGAATTCGTTGAAGAACTTAACGTCTCTGGCGATGTGGATCTTCCGATCTTTTGGACTCCATACTCTATACGCTTTCGATACTTCAGAGTATCCTACGAAGATCCCTTCCTGTCCACGAGCATCAAATTTTCCCTTGTTTGGAGATTTCTTCAGAATAAACACCTTGCTACCAAATACTCGCAGATGCGATATGTTCGGGCGTTTTCCAAACCATTTTTCAAACGGCGTTCCCGAATCCAGGCTTTTGGTAACACATCGATTCCTAATGTAGTTCGCTGTTGCAACAGCCTCGGCCCAAAATGACGCCGGAAGTCCAGATTGAATCATCATGCATCTCGCAGCCTCAACTAAGGTTCTGTTCCTACGCTCCGCGACTCCATTTTGTTCAGGACTGTACGATACTGTTAGGCGACGGCGAATACCGTGTTCCCTGAATAGATTATCTAGAGTGGAATTGCAGTACTCTTTACCGTTATCCGACTGAACCGCCTTGATTCTTCGTCCAGTTTGATTCTCAGTTAGTTTCATAAACTCCTTAAATTTTTCGGCTACTTCGCTCTTGTTGCGTATGAAGTACACTTCACACCACCGGCTACAATCATCTATGGAGGTAACGAAATAGCGAGCACGACCTTCAGATTCTGTACGCATAGGCCCACAGACGTCTGTGTGTACGATGTCTAGCATGCCCGAAGCTCTGTGGCTTTTAGCTGGGAACGAAGTACTTGATAATTTTCCTGCGGCGCATGTCTTACAATCAGTCATGACAGAGCCATCATTGAGTTTTATGCCGTTCGCTGAATGGGACTTCCACATTAGGTTCACGTCCTTATCATTGAGATGTCCTAGACGTTCGTGCCACATCTTGATTTGAGATCGTTCGTGCTTTTGTGCCACGTGTGCTTTTTGAGAAAAGTCCTCCTGTAGATAAAACAGATTACCTATACGATTGGCTATTGCTGTTACATTACCTTGTAAATCTCGAATGATTGCGTGATCCTGTTTAAACAAAACTTCGTGTTGATTGTCCACAATCTTAGCAACTGACAGAAGATTGGTCCTTAAATCGGGAACATATAATGTATCTTTCAGCCTTATCTTCCTTGCATCGTTTCCTTCCGAAGCTGTTACTTTGACATTTCCCATCGCTTTGATTCTTGTAGTAGAATCGTTAGCGAGATTCAATCCGCTAGAGATGTTTTTAGTGTTCGTGAAAAGATCTTTATTACTTTAATACTACATAAATGCGAAGTACAACCGTTATCCAAACACCAGTTTCTTGACGCTTTATTATTATTTATCAGCAACATTGTTTCGGTTGCTAGCAGCGTTGTTTCGGTTGCATGGTTTGATCTTTTATTAGCATTTGTTCTTTTGGAAAAGCAGTTTGCAGCCTTATGTCCAGGCTTTTTGCAGTAATTACATTTAATTCGTGTGCTGGCGATAATGTATCCTTGTTGCTGTGTCCTGTTTTACTCTTCGAGGTATAATGCTGATTCTGTTTTATAAATAGAGCACCGGATTCGCTATCGACTGATTTTTGTTTGCGTGCCTCACTTTCTTCAATTATTTTAATTTTTAATGTGTCAGCATCCGGCAGATCATCGCGGGACTCTATCGGACATCTAAACGTATCGTAACTGCTAGGGGGACTATACAGGGTGTCCTAGACCACCTGTACACCCCTTTTCTTTCAAAAACAAAGTATTTTAGAGAAAAACGTTTTGAACAAAAATTGTATGGTTTTGAGGGGAACATAAGATGGTGTCATTGGTTTGACCTTGGATGGCATCGTTAAGGTCAAGTCAAGGACATCTTTAATTTCTTAAATGGAATCCCCTATTTTGTATTGCATATTCTTATAGCTTATGTCGAGAGCTTTCCAAAACACTATAATAAAGTATTTTTTCATTAAGTACTCTTTGAGTTATTTTATATTTTAGTCTGACATATTTTGATATAAAAATTAAAATATCTCGTAAAATATTTAGTTTTCGATAATCTTACCGTAATACTTTTATGTTCAGAATAATGGGACAAATCAATTAGTATAAAAAAAATAATTGTTTTTAAGAAAAAGTATGTAATTATATACAATGTATTTTTTAAAACAATTATTTGTTTTTCCCTTTATACTAATTGATTTGTCTCATTATTCTGAACATAAAAGTATCATGGTAAGATTATCGAAAACTAAATATTTTACGAGATATTTTAATTTTTATATCAAAATATGTCAGATTAAAATATAAAATTACTCAAAAAGTATTTAATGAAAAAATACTTTATTATAGTGTTTTGGAAAGCTCTCGACATAAGCTATAAGAATATGCAATAAAAAATAGGGTATTCCATTTAAGAAATTAAAGGTGTCCTTGACTTGACCTTAACGATGCCATCCAAGGTCAAACCAATGACACCATCTTATCTTCCCCTCAAAACCATACAATTTTTGTTCAAAACGTTTTTCTCTAAAATGCTTAGTTTTTGAAAGAAAAGAGGTGTACGGGTGGTCTAGGACACCCTGTATAATATAATAATTGCGAGCATGTCACCATTTATCTTTACATCCATCGCTTGCAGCTTGTCGACCGCATCAAAAAGGTCATTTAAGTAGTCCTTGACATCACCACCTTCTGACATTTTATGCAGCATGAGACGTTTTAAAAGAGTTGCCTTACGTGCAGGTCCTTTTGATGCGTATATAGATTATAATTTGTCCCAGACGTCCTTGGACGTCTCGCAACCTCGGATTTGTTTAAGTTCCGATGGATTAATGGACAAAATAAGATCCGATTTCGCCTTGCGATTTTCGATGATCCACAAATTATGTGCTGCTTGTAAGGATGCTTGTGTGGCATGATCGGTTAAAATTACAGGTTTCGTTTTCTCTCCGGAAACATATGCCCATGTGTCGTTTTTCACTAACAATGCCTCTGCTTGTATACGCCACATATCGTAGTTGTTTCTGGAAAGCAGTTCTAGGCGAGTAGAGTTTATAATATTGTGCGACATATTGTCTCGGTACATGTGAAACTGACACGCGATATTTCAATAATATTCGGTACTAAATTTCGTTTACCGTACGCCGTTAGAGTGAGATTCGCTATCGTATCAAGAAGATTGTCCGGTGAAAAAGATCGATTCAGAATCCAGTTTATCAGAGCACGTTGTGTTCCTAACCTTAGTGGAACGATATTCCGGGAGTGCCTGGGCCCATAACCTGTTAGGCAAAGTATGCAACACTATGCACTGTCAAATACAGCTTTATTGTATGCAACGCACGAAAATACAATGTTGAGTGCAATATAATATAATACGCCAGTAGATCTGTTATAGTGAATAAAAGCAATACAAAAGGAACACACAGGAAGTGAGGGGCGTAATAAGTCGGTAAAAAAGAGACGAGTATAAAGGCTCGCGGTAAAAGACTTGTGGTAAATTGCGACTGTAGCGCCACATAGAAGGTGGGCGATAAAAATGAATCTCCAACACCCTCAAAACAGGAAGCGTCATTTGTATTGCGGAATAAGAAGAGATATCCGGCCCTGTGAAAATCTACCAAGACCAGACACTGAAACAGAGGAAACATTTAGATGATGTGAGAACTCGTTTAAGGGAATTGCTGGATGACGGTGAAAAAAAGACAATTAGATACATTGGTGGAATGTCCAAAATTGTGGATGTACGAAACAATCATAGATAAAAAAACTCGTTACCTCCCCTCTAGTTTACTATCAAAACGTGCGTGGTCTTAGGACCAAACTTGCTCTTGGCTCTGCCTCTGAATTTTTTGACATTATTATATTTGTTGAAACGTGGCTGAATGATGACATTGCGGATGCGGAACTTGGCCTTGAAAATTATAGTATATTTCGCTCGGATAGAAACATAAAGTGTTGTAATCTTACCCGCGGTGGTGGCGTTTTAATTGCGGTTCGAAATTCTTTTAACAGTAAAAAATTTGTTTTGTTGGAGTCCGATGTTGAACATTTTTTTGTTGATATCCGGCTAGGTCATGAGCATGTTGTTGTTTGTGCAGTTTATATACCACCTTGTTCTGACGTGACTATACAGGGTGTTCCAGGAGGAAAGGTCAATATTCTGGGAGGTGATCGTATCGGTCATTTTAAGCAAAAATGTTCATATGAATATATGTTCTATTCCCCACGGTTTCTGAGATAGAGCAACTTAAATGTACGTCTCGTGTATTCACTTTTATTCTGTAGACTTCAACCTTTATCCGTGAACCTGTACAGTGAAGTGTACAGAAGAAAAGTGAATACACGAGACGAACTGCTCGCTCAAATAATGGATGCTAGTGCCCGCATAAAGGAACGTCACGATGTACTCAGACGAGCAACACGCCATGTTCACACAACAGTTGAAAAATGTATTGATGTTAACGGTGGAATTTTTGAAAATTTATTATAATCTGTAAAAAATGTATCACTTGAACAATAAATATTAGAAATAGTACGTAGTATTTCTTTCTTGTCAGTAATTTTGCAACTGTACATTCAAGTCGCTCTATCTCGGAAATCGTGGGTAATAGGATATATATTCATATGAACATTTTTGCTTAAAATGACCGATATGATCACCTCCCAGAATATTGACCTTTCCTCCTGGAACACCCTGTATATGAGTCGCATTATCGTAGTATTGAAGAAATAATGTCGAAATCACCGGAGACTAACTTTTTAATCGCTGGAGATTTTAATCTTCCGCATTTAACTTTTACAAACGATGCCGACGGTGCTCTCTCTTATAACGTCACTCAATACTGTAATACAATTAAACAGGCTAATGTCCTATTAAGTTACTTCAATGAATTCAATTTTTATCAGCATAATTTTGTTAACAATGCGACGGGAAACACATCGGATTTAATTTTTTCTAATATACCTGGGACCGTTGTGGCAGTGGCATCTGATCCTCTAATAGATTAGTGATGAATATCACCCGGCTTTAAATTTTGTATCGACCAGATTACCCGTGCGAGGGTTATTTGTAGAGAAGAGAAATGGGTGTAGTTCCGAAAAGTACTCACCCCCGATTTTTTTGAAACTCAGTCTTGTTACGTATTTTGATGCGCTGATTACGAGTATCATAGTGAAAATTGGCGACTATCTGATTTTTATGGTGAAAACCATAAAAAACCCATAAAAATTATAGTTTTTTACGCTTATCTCAGTAAATACGGAAAATCATAATAAATGTTTTAGACAAAAGTTTTAGATCTCATAGAGATAAACATTTTATGTTCTATTCATTTTTACCGTACAAGTGATAGTTTTCGACCAAAATGATGGACTCTAAATCTTATATCTGTCCTCCCATCTAAGCATGTACTTTGCAGTACATATACGATTCCACATGGGTTTGCAACTTTCCACGCAAAGCGAGGTTCCACGCAAACCTATCTGTCTAGTTTTTTGGTAGTGGAGCCCCCCGCAGGGGGGCGGAACGCATTGTTTTCACGCATACACTTTTCCACGCGAAGCGAGGTTCCACATGGGTTTGCAACTTTTCACGCAAAGCGAGGTTCCACGCAAACCTATTTGTCTAGTTTCTTGATAGTGCAGCCCCCCGCAGGGGGGCGGAACCCACTGTTTCCACGCATACACTTTTCCACGCGAAGCGAGGTTCCGCATGGGTTTGCAACTTTCCACGCAAAGCGAGGTTATATATTGGGACTTCTACGCAGTACTGTCAGCCTTTGTAGTTTCACCTATACAGCAATTGGTTTGAGATATATGTTTAACTTTGATTTTCTCGAAAACTATCACTTGTACGGTAAAAATAAATAGGACACAAAATGTTTATCTCTGTGAGATATAAAACTTTTGTCTAAAACATTTATCATGATTTTCAGTATTTACTGAGATAAGCGTAAAAAACTATAATTTTTATGGGTTTTTCATGGTTTTCACCATGAAAATCAAATATTCGCCAATTTTCACTATGATATTCGTAATCAGCGCATCAAAATACGTAAGAATACTGAGTTTCAAAAAAATCGGGGGTGAGTACTTTTCGGAACTTTATCCTTCACCTTAGATATGAAGGGTCAAATTTGTTGTCCGATTACCTTGTTTTTGCTAACTTCAGATCGCAATGTAAGGCTCTCTCTAAAAAAGTCTGGAATGATTATTTGCGGAGCATTGAGTCTGCAATTTCTAAGAACGTAAAAGTTTTCTGGAAATTCATTAATAACATCAATAAAAAAAATTCGTGCCCTTCTTCTATTTTTTAAAAAGATAATTATATCGAGGACGAATCAACTATAGCTAATTGTTTTGCTGACTGTTTTGAGTCGGTTTATGCTGGCAGTAGCAACAACTTGACTCCTGTCGATTTAAAATTCGAGCAAAATTTGAATATAATGAACATTATCAAATTAGTGTTGGGGAGGTTCTTGCATACATCAACAAGCTGGATCTCAACTCGGGTCCGGGAACTGACGGCATCCTTCCGTTATTTATTAAATCGTGCGATTATGTACTGTCAAGAATACTCTGGCTAATTTTTAATAAATCCCTGTCTAGCGGCATGTTTCCAACTGCTTGGAAAACATGTATTGTGACACCGATTTTTAAGAGGGGCGATAAAGCCATGGTCTGCAATTATAGACCTATTAGTAAACAGTGCGTCATGCCTAAGCTCTTTGAAAATATTATTGCGGATAAGATGTCTCTGTTGCTAAAGAACACTATCATTAATGAGCAACATAGTTTTATGGCCAGCCGATCAGTTTCCACAAATCTTCTGCTGTATCAGGACTACATTGTCTCGACATTGAAGGAGCGGTCTCAGATGGATGCGATCTATACTGATTTCAAAAAGGCTTTTGATAGTGTTAATCATACGATTCTGATTAATAAGCTGCATGCTCTCGGAGTTGATGGAACTCTCTTAAAATGATCCAGGTTTAATAAAAAGAATCCTACACCGACATTTCATTAATGTATAAATGCGATTATTTTTAGTTTGATTGTAATCTTGTATATTTCTTTTTCTTTTTTCTTTTTTGTACTAAAGCTGATGTAAAATTTTGTTTAATTGTTTTGTACCAGAGGGTTTTCTTCCCGTAAATAAGTAAATAAATAAATAAATAAATAAATAATTCTCCCGAGTAATTGCAGCATACGTTTTTTCCCGGAGAATAAAACCACGTGTTTCACCACTGAATTACCTCAACGTATAGACTTGCAGGGACGCTGGGAAGTAGCGCTCACGAAGATTCAATTTCCAATTAGCTTTCTTCACGTACGCCCTGGAGAAGGATTAATAAAATTTATCGATATTGAAGAATTCACGATAGGTTCCAAAAACAAGAGAATCAACGCTAGAAAATCTGAAATACCATCGGGTATTTATTCGAGTATACACGATCTTATAGAAGTTGTGAATTACTCAGCAAAATCCGTGGATTCGCATATCCTTTGGCAATTTGGAGCTATTATCGGACGCAAAATTATTATGAAACTTTCCTGCGACATTAAAAAATGTGCTATGATTCATTATGTAAATTTTTCCGAAAAACTTTGTCGAATACTCGGCTTCGATACGCACAATAAGCTCAATGATAATGTTGTGGATCATTTATCGTTATGGCTCTTTAGTGAAACAGACTTCAATATACAGAATGTCGATGAGAAACATGGTAAAATTGAAAATAATACCGGTACACCCGACGTTTTACCTTCATGGATTTATGACGATATTGAAGTTTATATATCGCCATTTTACGTATTTCCGCGCGATCGAACAATAATAGCCGCCGAACCAGCTAGTTTGTTGTGCGGTATCCCCGACAAGCTCTTTGTTTATTGCGATATTTGTGAATTCTATATTACTGATGATGTACAATCTCCTCTTTTACGAATAGTTGCACTCGATGTTGGAAATGATTATGCGATCGCACCTACTCAGATAAAGCATTTCTCGCACACTCAATACATTTCTCTGCGTCAAACGTCTTTTTGCACAATCGAGATAGATATAAAAAATCAACTAGGACAGAGTATACCATTCGAATTTGGAACGCTGATAGTGACATTACACTTTAGACGTATCGAATAGATAATATAATTATAATTAGAGTCAGCGATAAAAAATTAAACGTTAATGGATTATTATTCTGCGTATTACGACGAATTACAAAACGGCGGCGGTGGAATTCCGCGAGTTTTCGTCGGATCGCTCTATCAACGAGGTCACGGTATTGACAGTTTTCTCGGAAGGTTGTTCAGACATGTGTACTACCTTATTTAACTAGAGGCGTACGGGCTGTGGAAAAAGAAGCTTTACGCGGCGGTGCTAATATAATCGAAGATGTTAAAAATAATATGCCGTTTAAGGTAGCGGCCAAACACCGATTTGAAGAATCGCGCGACAATCCTAAGAGAAAAGCTAATGAAAAAATAACTAGTCTGATGAAGGGTTCGGGTTATAAGTCGGATGCAAAAATGCATGTAGCTCAGTTTCCTTTCGGCGGGCTCAATACGTGCATCGCTAAATCCGCGACATTACGTAGACGACGTCAGGCGCGTAAAAAAAGTTCATCGAAGTGCAAGACGCGAGGGAGAAAAGAACAAATACAAAAACAGCGAACAATAAGAGAAGAAAAAATCGCACAACGGTAAAAAACTTAAGATATCCGCGAAAAGGACGTAAAACTGGTAGAAAGCGCACCGTATCTGACATATTTTCTTAAACGACACATATTCTAAACACATCTAACAGTGAGAATTACAGTGACGACAAAAAAATTTGCGGTAAATAAGCATGTCCTTTCTTCACACGCATTCGAGCGAGTGTTTAAAGAGCGAGCTCGATCTCTTCTCTTTGCCGTCCACACCAACTAGTATCGAGAGTTCCCAGTGGATTCATTACAAACCCGTATCTTCGCTCTCGGACGATTCAACGATAGAATTCGTCATCCCGGGTCACGGAGAAGAATATTTATATCTCACACACATCATGCTGAGTCTTCGCGTACGCGTAGAAACATCAGGCGATTCAGCGGGACATGTTACAGGAACGACCAGCACCGCCGCCGCCGTGGCCACTGTAGGCCCCGTAAATCATTTACTTCATTCCATGTTCAATCAGATCAACGTGTATTTCAATCAAAAGATCGTGTCGCCTCCAAACAACGCTTACGCGTACCGCGCGTGTATCGAGGCGTTATTAAATTATTCTTCACCCGCAAAAACTTCCCATCTAACTTCCTGTCTATGGGACGCGGATACACCCGGTTGAATGGACGAACCAGTGGAATCAAAATCGCCAAATTCCGCTCTCCTGAGACGCGCACATTACATTCGCGGCCGGCGAGCGCTAGATCTTATAGGACATCTTCATTGTGACGTTTTCAATCAAGACAAATTTTTAATTAACGGTGTAGAAGTACGTCTGCGATCGTCCGTTCGAGATTCCGTTCGAAGATTCGTTCTGTCTTATGGACAGTAATGGTTCATCGTCGAAAATTCATATACTGGATGCGAGCTTGCTCGTGAGAAGAGCGAAATTAGCGCCGGATTGTTACTAGCACATGCTAAAATGTTGAATAAAGTTACGGCCAAATATCCGCTCAGGAGAGTCGAAGTTAAAACATTTACGATTCACAGTGGTGTTGAATCGTTAGATAATGTAATACTTGGACAACTTCCGAAACGGATAATAGTCGGCTTTGTTAATAATAAAGCGTTTAATGATGATAGAAAATTAAATCCGTTTAATTTAAAAAATTATGGAATAAAATTCTTCTCGCTGTACGTCGACGGTATGTAGTAGTGATACCATGCGGGTTCTAACGCAGGTCCTTTGAGAGGGGGTGAGGGGCGAGGAGAAACCGGCGCGGGGGGTATGACGTCACGCGGGGGACCGCGGCGAAACCGGTTGGCGAGGGATCCGCGGAGAGGGGGGAGGGGACCGCGCGCGGCGGATAGACGAGGGGTCCACGGAGAGGGGGAGGGGGACCGCGTCCTAACCGATAGGCGTGGGGTCCGCGGAGAGGGGCAGGGGGATCGCGGCGAAACCAATAGGCGAGGGGTCCGCGGGACAGAGGAAACGCACGCGTCCGCGAGTAAGTGGGAGAGAGATAGCGCTAATGATATTCTATGGGCGTGGGAGAAGGATAGCGCGAGGCGTCCATATGAGCATAAGACAAGGATAGCGTTTGCATGCACGTTGGAAAAGGATGGCGTTCGCATACACGTTGGAGAGAGATGGCGCGAGGCATGCACTTGGGAGAGAGAGAGAGAGAGATAGCGCGAGGCATGCACGTGGATGATACGAGATACGGCGTTCGCAAGGCGGTGTGAGAGAGATAGCGCGAGGCATGCACGCGTGTAGAAGGATAGCGCGAGCAAGGAAGGGAAGCGAAAGAAATACATAATCATTTTTTTCATTTTTAACACATTTATTTATGTTAAAATACATCACCTCGTTTCAAGGTTTCAGACAAAAGTTCATCCACAGCATACGCTAATAGTTCGCAATCTATGACAGATGTTTTATCATAGACGTCGCGCAAGATTTTAATAGCATCATTTTTTTCGGCACCAAATATATTACCTTGCAAATTAACGACAAGTCGATCGAAACTCTCATTTACGGCTTCTATATTCTCACACAGTTTCAAATATTCATGATTAACGCAATGTTCGAGTTCAAATAAAAAAAGTATAGTTGACGGTTTCATGTACAAGCAAGAATCGCTTAACGTAAGTTTCACAACACTCGCATCGTGTATTTTAACAATCTTAATTGTTAAATCGTAAATCCATATTGGTGCATGATTAGGCGTTTGTATAAATCGTTCAATGTCCGCTCGTTTCAGCATTAGCGATTCCCATGTGTCAATAGATAATACGATTTGATTGCCTCGGTTATCGCCGAGATGTAATTCCACGTTAGATGTTAGTCCAACGCTGATTCCAATATCCAAGTATTTATAAGCAGTGCGCGTCAAAGCAAATCTGCGTACCAAAATACGTGGTATACAACGAGGTTTACTGCATCTGAAAAATACAATTAAATATGAAATAGCATGGAAAAAACATATATGAAAAAAAAAATATATATATATATATACATATATATGAAACAATTGTGATACTTACAAATCATGTGGTTTCTTGTACGGCTTAATTTCATCTCGTGGTTTCTTGCACGGCTTAATTTCATCTCGTGGAACGTAGTAATTCATGCGTTTGCAAACGTTGCTGCTACTTCTTTTAGCAGAGTACATTTTGTCTCTCGGTTATGAGAGGTAGACCGTTGTTACTAGCAGTTGACGCGACACTTATCGTATAAAAATTAACCGAGTATACGTGACGCTTATTTTTTAAAAGTATGACGTAGTGGGAGATTAATACTCTGAAAATTTAGGAGAAGGGAAACGGCCTGTATACTACTCTTGCCCCTTCATCTACTTCACGCACCTTCAGCTTTCTCGAAGCAATATTTTTTCAATTTTTCCACTCAAGCGCCGATGTACGGCTGCTTCGCGATGACATCACCTCCAGGTGGAGATTTAGCTAAATGCGCAAAAAAAAAATGCAATTATAAATTTTTTAAGCGCTAATGTGCGGCTACTTCGCAATGATATCATCCTCAGATATCAGAATCCAAACGCGCGTGTCAAAACATGACAAAATCGTGAAATATAAGAATAATTATCAAGGTTAAATTGTGCTAATATACAAGTAATTTAAAACTTTTTCGATTCTTGATCCGGGCTGAGATGACATCATCACCAGGTGTGAGATTTAGCCGAATGCACAAAAATGCAATGTAATATAAAATTTTCAAGCGTCGATGTGCGGCTGCTTCGCGATGACATCATCCTAGATATCAGAATTCAAACGCGCGTGTCAAAACATGACAAAATCGTGAAATATAAGGATAATCCTCATAGTTAAATTGCACTTACATACTTGGACAGCAGCATGTAATTTGAAACTTTTGCGATGCACCTGGGATTTGACATCATCTCTAGACAACAAAAATGCAATAATCGACATTAGTCAAAATGTACGTGACAAACCGCGAAATAAAGATTTAGTTGATACACATGATGGAAAGAGACATCAAGATAGAATATAAAATCATGGAAGACAACAACGTTGGACATTTCGCGCGGATCAAGAATCTATCCAGACTCGTGAGCTCGCAATTGAGTTGTGGCAAACGAAGACAATATATCTGCGATTGGTACGTATATATTTAATAAAATACATTGTAGAAATAATTGAACAAAAAATAAAAAATTATTTCTTTTAATAGATGTTTGCACTATTTAGGGTTGGACGACAAATTGCAGTCACATACGGTGGACTATCGAGAGATAAACGAGTGCGCTATCCGATCACCGAGTGATAAGGACAAGTGGCTCACGTTCAACAATTATAATCGGAAAAAGCGGCTTCCTTTTGTCGTATACGCCGATCTGGAGTGTGTTTTAGAGAAGACGGAGGAAGAGAGAAATTACCAACATCACAAAGTATTTAGCATAGCATATTATGTACATTGTTCGTCGAATCGTTATCCGCGTATCATTCTCGTCGCAGTACCGATTGCATGTCATGGTTCGTCGAAGAACTTAAAAATTTAGCACTGCGTGTAAAAACAATTTTGTCAGCTAATGTCCCCATGGTAAATTTAACACATGATGAATGGGAAAAATTTCACAGCGCGACGCAATGCCACATTTGCGAGAAACCATTCATCCAAGACGATACACGCGTACGCGATCATTGCCATCTGACCGGGCGGTACAGAGGTTCCACGCATTCAAATTGCAATTTAAATTATAAAGATTCTTTTTGGATTCCAATAGTTTTTCATAATTTATCCGGTTACGATGCACATTTTATTATCATGGAAATAGCTAGAGCGTTCGAGAATCGAGTTACTTTCGATAACAAAGAAAAAATATATATCGTTTACGAAAAATGTTAAACTTGCAGAAGAGAAATCGAAAAATCATATTAAATTGCGTTTTATCGATTCGTATAAATTTCTCACAGCCAGTCTCGATAAATTGGCATCATTTTTGAATAAAGACAAACTCAAAATTGTAAAATCTGAATTTCAAAATTTATCGACTGACAATTTCAATTTATTAACACGGAAGGGCGTCCTTCCGTACGAATATATTGACTGCGTCGACAGGTTGCAAGATTTGTTTACCACCGCGCGAATCATTTGACAGTTCCTTAACCGGTGACACAATATCCGAGAGCGATTACGCGCACGCCGAGAACGTCTGAAAGCGGTTCTCCATTCGAACACTGGGCGAATATAGCGACTTGTATCTCAAAATTGATGTTTTGTTATTAGCAGATATATTTGAAAATTTCCGCGAAGGTTGTATTAAAAGTTATGAGCTTGACCCCGCGTATTACTATACTCTTCCCGGATATACGTGGGACGCCGTGTTGAAGCATACGAATATTACGTTCGAATTGCTTACAGATATCGACATGGTTTTATTTATCGAACGCGGAATACGCGGTGGCTTGAGTCAATGTTCCAACAGATACGCACATACTAATAATAAGTATATGCAGTCGTACGATCCATCGAAACCTTCATCGTATCTCATGTACTTTGATGTAAATAATTTGTACGGATGGGCAATGTGTCAACCTTTGCCCTATGCAGATTTTCGATGGGTCGACGACGTATCCGATTTTGATACATCATCGATCGCGCTTGATTCGCCTATAGGCTATATCCTCGAAGTCGATCTCGAGTATCCGCAACGTGTTCACGATGCGCACACTGACCTACCGTTTTGCCCGACACGCAACAAACCACCTGGTAAGCGGCAGGATAAGCTGCTCGCAACCTTATATGATAAGAAACGTTACGTAATACATTACCGCAACCTGCAGCAATGCACGCGACACGGACTTCGCATTACAAAAATACATCGAATATTACAGTTTTCGCAATCTCCATGGCTTCGTAGTTATATCGAACTCAATACACAATTCCGAACACTCGCGAAAAATGATCTTGAAAAAAATTTATAAAAATTAATGAATAATGCGGTATTTGGCAAAACGATGGAAAATGTGAGCAATCACGTTAATATTAAGCTCGTGACACATTGGGATGGAAGATATGGCGCAGAGGCGATGATCGCAAAACCAAATTTTCACAGTAGGAGCGTGTTTTCGGAGAATCTGATCGCCGTTGAATTGCGCAATCTCGAAGTTAAATTTAATAAACCAATCTACGTGGGTATGTGTATACTCGACATATCCAAGACATGTTTGTACGAGTTTCACCACGATTATATGGTACCTATGTATCGAGAAAAATGCAAAGTCATGTACACCGACACCGACAGTCTCATATATCACATCGAGTGTGAAGATGTATATGAGAATATAAAGCGCAATGTCGACAGATTCGATACCAGCGATTATGCGGTGGACAATGTGTACGGTATACCGCTCGCGAATAAAAAGATACCGGATTTAATGAAGGATGAAAATAATGGCGCCATCATGACCGAATTCGTCGGGCTTATGGCAAAAATGTACGAATAGATGGTAAGAAAGACACGAAAAAAGTAAAAGGCGTCAAGAGTAACGTCGTCGCGAGAACGATAACATTCGACGATTACTCGCGGTGTTTGAACGAAGAGATTGAAATGACGCGTCAGCAGTCTTGTATAAAATCTAAATTACACGAAGTATGTGTATACTTACTACACTATTAGCGAGACAAAAATTGCTCTAAGTCCGTACGATGATAAGCGGTATAGTATACCCGAAACCACCTATACGCTAGCATGGGGACATTACAAAATACCGTTGTAAATAATTTATTGTAAATAAAAAATTACGTATATTTATTGTAAATTAAAATTATATGTATATTTATTGTAAATTATATGTATATTTTATAAAGTGTACAATTTTGTTTATATATTTGTAAAATATCTTTAATATTATGTATTATTGTTAACATATTTATAATATATTATTTTTATGTATTCAAGAATTGTGCGTTGCATAAAATCCCAGCCATTTCACATAAACTTCGTCGCCCTTATCCCGTATCACCTTTTTCACGAGATGTATGTCGGGATTAGCAACGCGTTGTAACTCGTATTCGTAAAATCTGCTGGCGACGGGATTTCCGCGCGAATCTTCGAGTACATAGGTCACGGGATTAGTTTTCTGCACTTTAACGATCTTAAACACTTCGGTCGACCAATTTGACGTGTAACCTTTGTCAAAGATGGTCTTGAATTTACTCACGCGTACCGGAT
Organism: Formica aquilonia x Formica polyctena; assembly: GCA_907163055.1. Classification (NCBI taxonomy): domain Eukaryota; kingdom Metazoa; phylum Arthropoda; class Insecta; order Hymenoptera; family Formicidae; genus Formica; species Formica aquilonia x Formica polyctena. Next base: position 57,697 of record CAJQTV010000580.1, read on the forward strand.
CGCCTACTTTGAATCTTGCCGATGCCGCAATCTTTACGTTGCTGTATACCGTATTTAAAAGTTTATCGGCGATCGCGGGGGTAACATCGATAGGTCTCATACCGATAGTGCGATGTTTTCGCGCATTGTACAATCCAACGAGCCGGGACAACGCGTTGATTCACTTGTAATTTCCATTAAGCGTAAACATTTTCCACATATTACTCTTTAACGTTCGGTTGAATCGTTCCACGACCGAGGCTTTCATGACAGAGTATGTTGAATAATGATTAATGCTGTGTTTCTTCACGAGTTTCTGTACATTTGCGTTGTAAAATTCTTTTCCTCTGTCGGTTTGAAAATTTTTCGGCCATCTTCCATCGTCTCGAATTATCTTTGCGATAGCGTCAGCCGTTTCGTTTCCACTCTTACTCTTGAGCGGTACAGCCCACGCATACATGCTCAACACATCGATAACTGTGAATATGTAGTTGTAGCCTTTATTGAATCGTGCATATGGACGCATCTCGATCACGTCCGCCTGCCACAGATCATCGAATCCGCGTACTATGACACGTCTACGTGGGAAATTTTTTCTCGCTGGAGCATGCAATTCTTCCACGAGCAGCTGTTTTTCAGAGATCTTTTGTGACATATTTGATCGAGGCATAATTTGTAATAATGGGATAATTCCTCCTATATTCTTTATATATTTTTCTTCTCCGGCGCTAAATTAGATGTAGTCTGCGCGTGAGTTGCATACCGAAGCATTTTCTGCATCTCATCCATCATTATTTGCAGCGTCTGCACATTCGTCTCGAGCGTGATTATTTTTTTCTCAAGTTCTTCCAGTCTATCTTCTAAAAACTTGACACGTATTTCTACGTGCTGTTTGTTTGCGGCATCAGTATCATCTTCCGGTTGCGCTACGCGTCGTACCTTGCGCGACCTTGCGTCAAAGCCGGAGGCTGTCTGACACAGAGCGTTATCGCGCACGTAATTTCTTAGTAATCCATTTCATTGATAGTATGAGTTGTTCGGTGTTCCCAACGATAATCCAAATTTATTAATCGACATTTCGATACAAACAATAATGACAGACTGACTCGTTTTGCCGACGCATAGATTAATTCATAATAAGGCCAGCTTCGCAAAGTTCCTCGATAATTGATAATAGTTCATTGTCGTGGGCATTGTTTCCGGCTTGACGCGAAGCTTCCAGCAATCGCAAGCGATCTACCAACTCGTTGGGATCATTCCATAGCACGTAATCGATCTTATTATCGTTTAACGTCATAGCGCGCGGTATATTTATACCTCTTCCAGCTTTTTTTCCAGGTGCTATTATATTTTTAATAGAGATTAATGGCGCTATTATATTTTTATACTTGTATCCCTTGTTACTTAATACTGGATTACGCATATCATTGCCACGTCTATGCGCATTTGTCGCCAGTATATCATAGGAATATATTTTTGTATTTAATTTTATCATCGTCATTGTATACGTCACCGTCGGGCATTCTCTTGAAAATCAACTTGTAGAGACCTGGTGTTCCCACGTATCTTATTCCACCTATAATTATATTGTCATCTTTATCCACATCAAAAATTTTATCACCAAGCATCATCATTCCTTCGTTGCAAAATTTAACACCGTAAACATAATTCATACTATTATCACAGTATATACAGTAGCGCAACTCCCTTTCGGCACCTTTGATGTTAGTGTTGGCCAAAACGGAGTGCGCATGCGCGAAATAAGTAAATTGGTCGGTAACGCTATCTGAACTTCTCTCTCGCTCACTCTCGTTTTTCGTTCTCTCTTTAACTCATTGATACATATGTAGCAATAAATAATAATCCAAAATAATGTATTTTAATAAAAAATATATACAAATAAATTGTTAATAATATATTTAAAAAGGAAAAAAATAAAATAATTAAAAAATAAATATAATTATGCTAATATACAATATATTACATAAATAATTATGCTATATGCAAAATATATTACATGAAATAATAGAGAGAGCAAAAAAAAAGAAAATAAAATATTATTCAAAAAATATTAAATGTATTATAAAGACAGTATCAAGAAAACATATATATATATATATATATATATATATATATATATATATATATATACAGGGTGGTCCATTTTAAAAGAGCCAGTCAAATATCTCGAAAAATATGGAAGATACGGAAAAACGTTTCAGACAAAAGTTGTTTGGTTCGAAGGGAGACATAAGATGGTGCCATTGATGTGACCTTGGATAGTCATTTGAAGGTCACATGAAGGCCACTTTCAATTTCTTATATGAAAATTTTTCATTGCATATTTTTATAACTTATGTCGAGAGCTTTCCAAAACACTATAATAAAGTATTTTTCCATTAAGTACTTTTTGAGTTATTTTATATTTTAATCTGACATATTTTGATATAAAAAATAAAATATCTCGTAAAATATTTAGTTTTCGATAATCTTACCGTAATACTTTTATGTACAGAATAATGAGACAAATCAATTAGTGTAAAGAAAAAACAAATAATTGTTTAAAAAAATACATTGTAAATAATTACATACTTTTTCTTAAAAACAATTATTTTTCGAACCAAACAACTTTTGTCTGAAACGTTTTACCGTATCTTCCATATTTTTCGAGATATTTGACTGGCTCTTTTAAAATGGACCACCTTGTATATATAAAGTTATAATTACAAATATAATTATATTAAATATCTGTAATCGTTTCGTAATCGCTTTGTATCAAAAACTGATAAATTGCGCGATCGTACAATAAATAACATATAATGTCATCTATTTCGCCAAATAAGGTAGGCAGTAGGCATTTAATTGGGTATTTAATTAGTGTGAGAGAGAACGAAAGAGTAGAAAAAAAGAGTAAGTGAGAGAGAAATTTAGATGGCGTTACTGGCCAACTTACTTATTTCGCGCATGCGCACTCCGTTTTGGCCAACACAAAATTGGGAGAGTTGCGCTACTGTATATACTGTGCTATTATTTTTATCTTGAAAATAGCTCCCACATATTTTTGTCCTAGTGGGCCCAAGTGTACGCGCAATGTACTTTGACCCTCGGACGTTTGTATTAGATGTTGAACCGACGTAACAAGCGTTTCAGGCGTGGATTCGAGAATTTCTTCCACAGATGGAGACGGTCTTTCGTACAATATTTGACTTGATTGTACATCTTTTATCGGAGTAGAAGTAACTACATTCGATAATTGTTTCATTCGCTTACGTTTTGATTGATTTGGAGTAGAAGTTATTAGCGAATCGTTTAATGATTTATTTGACCTTGTTCGCTTTGTTCCATACTTTGACTCTTTTTTCAGATGCTTGTCTTCGAGCATACTCGATGGATCGATTTTCGCTTCATTAGATTCCACATTGATTGTATTTTTGACAAGTTGTTTTAGAGGTTCGATAATTGGTTTAAAGTGCCTCTCCAATGCGACGTCTTCCTCCATTTGACTAGTTTTTAAAGAACGATATTTTTTTCGGATTGATTCGCTCGTTTTTACAATCTCTCTCGCAATCTTCTCACGATCGTCACTGTCAATCGTCGTCGTCATGTTGCGCTCGGACAAAAATTTTTAGACGTTGCTCGATCGATGTATCAATAGCGACTAACCACTTTACGGTATTGCAAAATCGTTAAATCCTTTTCGATATCGTCTATTAGTCTGTAAACTGTTTTTATCAATCACTACAAATCCATACTTGTGTTGCCAACATTTCTGACAATGCGTGAAAATCGTCGTAAGACATGTCAGTATTTACATGATCGTTGTATACATGTTTCAAGTTTGTACCATCTTGTTTAAATAAAATCATTAAATTTGCATTGTCCCGTATGAGATGCTTGGGTATCTTGGCATATGTTTGACAAAGATAGAAACAGTCGACGCTCGAACGTATACCGTGTGGACTTTTTATCAAACTTATCAACACGTTAGTCTTACCGCAATTCGAAGGACCGGAAATGATACCGCATATAGTAGTCAGCAGCATGTTTCCATGCTTGCGTATTTCTTTCTTGGACATTACTCGTGTTTTATCATCAAAATTTATCACTTTGATTATCGTCGCTTGTCGCACGAACCACATGTTTGCTCTCGCGAATCTCAAATCAGATTTTGGAAAATGAGTCATCGGGGCCTTATTTATAGAGGTGCACCAAATCGAAACTGCTCAGTCTCAAAAATGTTTCTTCTTCTATCGGTTGACAGCGATATCCTCGAGCTTCCCACCGAGCAGTTACAGATTATCTCCAAGGTTGTTTTAATGCGAGACTTTGGTAGCTACGTGGAACAATTGTGGGACAAGCTTCTCGAACATATAAAAGCTGACTCAGAGGTTTAACAGTATCTTCGATGCACGCTACATTATAATTTGCCGTGGCAACAAACACATTTCGACGGTCTAACACCGTTAATAAAAAATTGTGGCAAATGCCAGCAAAAATTATAAGAGGTAGTGGTTTGTTAAATCGTGCGATAAACGCACTTCCTATTGAATTACATATTCCAGGCTATCAGTTTTGCGGACCGAGAACTCATTTAGAAACACGATTGGCTAGAGGCAATCGAGGTATCAATCCATTGGATGCCGCGTGCCGCGAGCATGACATAGCTTATTCCCGAAGCAACGATCTCGGTCAACGACACGTTGCGGATAATATACTCGCCACGAAAGCGCGAACACGTATTACCGCGAGAGATTCGACTCTTGGCGAAAGAGCGAGTGAGTCTCGATTGCGCACATTACCGATCGGACACGACAATATTTCCCAATCGGACACAGACCCGATTGGACACAGTTCCGATCGGACACATACTGTTGCAATCGGACACAGTCCCAATCGGACACAGGCTCGATCGGAGACAGACCCAATCGGACACAATTCCGATCGGACACATATGGTTGCAATCGGACACAAGCCCGATCGGACACAGACCCGATCGGACATAGGCCCGATCGAACACAAACCCGATCGGACACAGGCTCAATCGGACACAGACCCGATTGGACACAGTCCCCATCGCGAAGCTAGATCCAGCCTACAATTGTGGTGTGGATGGGAAAATGTATGCGTGGACACAGTGGATTCGCCCCCCTCCCCTACGGGAGGGCTCCACTATCAAAAAACTAGACACATAGGTTTGCGTTGAACCTCGCTTCGCGTGGAAAGTTGTAAACCTATCCGCGTTGTCAACGCAGAATTTCGGCGTGTCACTAGATGAAGCTGAAAAGGTCACACAGTTCCGATCGGACACAGTCCCCATCGCGAAGCTAGATCCACCCTACAATTGTGGTGTGGATGGGAAAATGTATGCGTGGAGGCAGTATGTTCCGCCCCCCCCCCCTAAGTGGGGGCTCCACTTCCGGAAGATATAACCTAACCCAAACCTATATATTTCTGATATACTGTGTCCGATCGGGCCTGTGTCCGATCGGGATGATGTCCGATTGCAACCATATGTGTCCGATCGGAACTGTGTCCGATTGGGTCTGTGTCCGATTGGGACTGTGTCCGATTGCAACAGTATGTGTCCGATCGGAACTGTGTCCCATTGGGTCTGTGTCCGATCGAGCCTGTGTCCGATCGGGACTGTGTCCGATCGGGTCTGTGTCCGATCGGGAAATATTGTCGTGTCCGATCGGTAACGTGCGCAATCGGGACGATCCCGAAAGAGCAGCCGCTACAGCTGTTTGGGCGGCTATGAAAGCAAAGACAAAATTCGGTATGGGGATGAGGTTCAATCAATTAGTAATTAATTAGTGTAAAAAAACCAAATAATTGTTTAAAAAAATACATTGTAAATAATTACATACTTCTTCTTAAAAACAATTTTTTTTTATACTAATTGATTTGTCTCATTATTCTGTACATTAAAGAATTACGGTAAGATTATCGAAAACTAAATATTTTACGAGATATTTTATTTTTTATATCAAAATATGTCAGATTAAAATATAAAATAACTCAAAAAGTACTTAATGAAAAAATACTTTATTATAGTGTTTTGGAAAGCTCTCGAGATAAGCTACAAGAATATGCAATAAAAAAGGGGAGTTCCATTTAAGAAAACATCGATCACATTGACTTGGCCTTGAAAAGGTCATTCAAGGTCAAGTCCATATTTTCATCATGTATCCCCCTTAGAACCGAACAACTTTTGTCTGAAACATTTCTTTCTATCTTGCTTTATTTTTTAGATATTTAGGTGTCTCAATATAAATTCCCCACCCTGTATATACAGGGTGCGTTTTTTAACTTGAAACTGTAAAATATCTCGGAAAGCAAGCTTTATCGAAAAAAATGTTTCAAACAAAAGTTGTAGGGTTCGGAGGGGGCCACACGATAAAAATATGGATTTGACCTTGAGTGACCTTTTCAAGGTGAGATCAATGTGATCGACGTTTTCTTAAATGGAACTCCCCATTTTTTATTGCATATTCTTGTAGCTTATCTCGAAAGCTTTTCAAAACACTATAATAAAGTATTTTTTCATTAAGTACTTTTTGAGTTATTTTATATCTTAATCTAACATATTTTGATATAAAAAATAAAATATCTTGTAAAACATTTAGTTTTCGATAATCTTATCGTAATACTTTTATGTACAGAATAATAAGACAAATCAATTGGTATAAAAAAAAACAAATAATTGTTTAAAAAAATACATTGTAAATAATTACATACTTTTTCTTAAAAACAATTATTTTTTTTATACTAATTGATTTGTCTCATTATTCTGTACATAAAAGTATTACGGTAAGATTATCGAAAACTAAATATTTTACGAGATATTTTATCTTTTATATCAAAATATGTCAGATTAATATATAAAATAACTCAAAAAGTATTTAATGAAAAAATACTTTATTATAGTGTTTTGAAAAGATCTCGAGATAAGCTACAAGAATATGTAATAAAAAAAGGGGGGTTCCATTTAAGAAAACGTCGATCACATTGATCTCACCTTGAAAAGGTCACTCAAGGTCAAATCCATATTTTTATCATGTGGCTCCCTCCGAACCCTACAACTTTTGTTTGAAACATTTTTTTCGATAAAGCTTACTTTCCGAGATATTTTACAGTTTCAAGTTAAAAAACTCACCCTGTATATATATAAGTTGATGCTCGTACGTTGTCAAATACGTTATCCATTCTACGTATAAGTGAACGTCTACCCAAGATTATGTGTTTTCGAAAGTTTATTTGTGCCTTTACTTAATTTTTCAAAAGATCTAGATTCCACAATAGACAGGTATCATAGTTTCTTTTACAATTAAGTTGTCCAAATTTACTGCTATTCCATTAGCTTCACTAAAGATTGTCTGCTTAATTTTTTTACAGTATATAATACCATTTCTTTCATCAAATTTTCTTCTCATAATCGTATGAGATGCTTTTAATTGTTCATATTCTTCTAAAACATCTATATGTCCTTTTGTCCAAAAATAGATTTAAATAAACATTTAAAAAATTTTGTAGTTGTTCAGAAAGAGTCGTTTTAATTTAGACCCTATAACTTTTTACCATGTTCTGCACGGCATTGAGTACATCCAATACTACGACTGTGAGTTCTTACTGTTAGATTTTAAACAGAAAAGAAATATATCCATCCGCTCAGTGAGCGCTTAGCGTTCATTGTCAGTCATAGTATTGGATGCACTTTATAAACCTGCTATGACCAGCGCAATGTCGTAACCCAGGAAGCAAGGTGTCGTCATTATAACGTCATTTTAAGGTCATTTCTCGTCATATGATGTCAGTCGACTTAATAATGACGTAACACAGACGTGATATTTTTGACGAAATATTATCGTCACAGAAATAACGTCATTTAATCGTCTTTTTAAGGTTATTTACTGATCAATTAACTAATGTTGTTAAAATACATCAATATTAAAATTATCGTATTCATATAAGGAAAATAATAAATATTTTTTGATATTTATAAAGTTTACATGACTTTCTGTTCAAATCCCTTGAAAATACGGTATTATTATATTACAAAACTATGAAATATTATTTAATATTAATAATTGAATTTGATGTGCATGTTTTTCTATATCGAAAATTATTATTGATTTAATATTTCATGAAAAATGTTACTGCGCGCAACATTTCAAAACTTTACAAAATGATAGTTCTTACTTCAACCGCTAGTTCGTTTATTTACCGCTATGCGACGCGCGATGCGCATTATCTCGCATTTGAGTTTCAGTCATGAAAATTATATAAAGCTTTGAGCAACTGGCAGGAGATTAAAAATGTATTTATTTCTATCAGTTTAATTTCTGATGCAATCCCAATATAGGGAATTCAGATATTAGACTGATAATTTTAAAAGTTGTACAGATAAATGTCCGAAAAAGTTAAAATCATGCGTTTATATATATATATATATATATATATATATATATATATATATATATATATATATACAGGGTGAGTCATTTTAATCAACGCACGCCAATATCTCGTAAAGTAAGCAAGATGAAAAAAAATGTTTTATACAAAAGTTGTAGGGTTCAGAGGGGGACACATGATGAAAATATGGACTTGACCTTGAGTGACCTTTTCAAGGCCAAGTCAATGTGATCGATATTTTCTTAAATGGAACTCCCCATTTTTTATTACATATAGCTTATCCCGAGATCTTTCCAAAACACTATAATAAAGTATTTTTTTATTAAGTACTTTTTGAGTTATTTTATATTTTAATCTGACATATTTTGATATAAAAAATAAAATATCTCGTAAAATATTTAGTTTTCGATAATCTTACCGTAATTCTTTTATGTACAGAATAATGAGACAAATCAATAAGTAAAAAGAAAATAATTGTTTTTAAGAAAAAGTATGTAATTATTTACAATGTAATTTTTAAAACAATTATTTGTTTTTTTTCTTTACACTAATTGATTTGTCTCATTATTCTGTACATAAAAGTATTACGGTAAGATTATCGAAAACTAAATATTTTACGAGATATTTTATTTTTTATATCAAAATATGTCAGATTAAAATATAAAATAACTCAAAAAGTACTTAATAAAAAAATACTTTATTATAGTGTTTTGGAAAGCTCTCGGGATAAGCTATATGTAATAAAAAATGGGGAGTTCCATTTAAGAAAATATCGATCACATTGACTTGGCCTTGAAAAGGTCACTCAAGGTCAAGTCCATATTTTCATCATGTGTCCCCCTCTGAACCCTACAACTTTTGTATAAAACATTTTTTTTCATCTTGCTTACTTTACGAGATATTGGCGTGCGTTGATTAAAATGACTCATCCTGTATATATATATATATATATATATATATATATATATATATATATATATATAATATAATATATAAAATCATATTTATTACATTTGTAATTCCATTTATATATTCTATAATAATTCTATGTTTATTATTATATGTTAAATATTATTATTCTATGTTTATTATTTGATAAAGAGTCAAAAATCCAATGGATTTGTACAATTGAAAGAACGGTAAATTTTGAGAAGTAGCCAAAGTTCACCAATTTTATACGTCATCTTATATTAGAGAAATGTCGTCATTTTATCGTCATAGATATGACGTCAACGGTCTGTGACTTAGGACCGTTATTCTAACGTCACTTTTACGTCGTTTCAAAAGTGAATTTGACGTAACCAGTGACTAAAAAATGACGTTATAATGACGACACCTTGCTACCTGGGAATGTACAGGCGAAACATCGTTTTGCAGCAAATTTAAGAGTAACGTAAAAAAAACTGCAAAAGATGATTTCAAATTCTGGGAAATCTACAAGTGTTATAAATTTGGACCTGCAACAGGAACTTTTGAAAGGATATAACATAAGTGCAATGCAAAATGCAATACTGGATTATATTTTAATCTACAGTAATTGATATCTTAATTAATATTTTGAGTGACCAATACTTTAATTGTTTTATGATTATGACATAGCTTACTATTCCATTGCACTTGTTACGTCCGGTGGACTCCACGATTCTTTTCTTTCATAAAAACTCTTTCACTGATATAAAAAATTACGCTCTAGAACCTCTCTGCACTTGACGCAAATAATAAACCAAGAAATATCTAGCAGGCGAGACTAATTTTCCGGAACGATAAAAAATTTTTTAACCATGAGACGGATCAATAAATATTTCGGGACTAAGACCCACGTCAAAGAATTGAAAATTTTAAACAAAGATAAGAGATCCTCGAACGCTAGAAATCAAGACCATGTACATACAAAAAACAGATGGATCAAATATTCAACTCTAAGGTCCGCGCAACGGGCTTTAGGGTTTAAAACAAAGAATAAAGAGAGGGACAGGGACAATGGTTTACAGATGAAACCAAAATCTGTAACCAGAACTCGCGATACTTGACACCGCGTGCTCATCTGCCAGACCACCCTCTTGTATTATTTGTTTGAGATCAATTTCAACGGGAATAATAAAAATGTCAACTTAGCCGATCATAACGGACTCTCCAATAGGCTGGACTTAACTTCTAGAACAAAAACCTACACCAATAGACGCAATTTTCTGGACCTTCTTCTGGAAGGGTAACACCTCCTACTTACGAGAGGGGTAAATAGTATAGATTTGATTTGCTAAAGAGGGGTAAATAGTATAGATTTGATTTGCTAAAAAAGAATCCTGGTTGCCTAATGGAGAGGGTACGTGGGATTCGAGGATACGCGAAAGCTTCTCTCGAAAATTCATTCCGTTTTCGTTTTCCAACCGACTCACTACTTAGCTAGTAGTCAGCTCCGGGCTCGAGTATTCGTTTTCCCGCGACTCCAAATTGTGTAGAGAGCGAGTTTCGGTAGAAAGTGAAAGACCTAGTGATATTTAAGTGTTAAGTTAACCAGCAAGCCGTTGTTTGAACCAGCAACATAACAAACCTGGTTGCCGAGCCATCACTGCCGAGCCCATTCCGATTAGCCACGACAGCTGCAGCCGAAGTCCACTTCGTCACTACAAGTTCAATTCGACAACGCACTCTTAAGTAGTAAGTGGGTTGAACAATTTTCAATTCATTTCTTTTCCTTTTTTTATTATTATTATATTTTACGTCTTGTATTCTGAAATAATTCTTGGATCAATCAGTATCTCATTTTCGATACTTCATACTTAGATCTTGATTAGTTTTCCTGTTCAATCTTCTCTTCCTTAATCCTCATACTTCCTCCCTTGAACTTGTAACGATGCACCCCCTATCGTTACTCGGCAAGTAGACCAGCCGGAAGTCTGCTGCCCGGCGAACACCAGCCGGGCATTGGCAGAGGCGCCGAGCGCCCTTTTTAATACTCTAATTACTGCCGTTACGATAAACAACCGTACGGCCGTTATACGGCCGCCGTTACGCCGTTAGACGGAAAACCGAGCACAACCGAATGCTGCCGGAAGATCCCGAGCATCACCCGCCGAAACGCCGCGTCGTTTCGCCCAGGGGAAGCGACGCGTTTACCGTAATAATTACCCGCCGAAAACAACGCATCGTTATCCCCACCTGGGGGCGAACGACGCAATTACCGCTAAATGCTCGGGTATAAAAAGGCAGCATTTCGGCATCTCATTATCAGAACGATTCCTGAATCCTCTCGAGCAGTACGCTCCGAGCCGATACCAGAACCGATCCTAGAAACTCGCATAAAACGACGGAACGTGAGATTGACGCGTACGCAGTCTCCGCCGAGCATTCTCAGTCTCCTCGCCGCCTGCGAAGTCCTACCGAAAGTCCGACCTAATCAACGAAAGCGGAGAGTTTGCCGCTATCTAAGATTCGGTCTAAGATCCGACCGCTACCGCTAAACGGACCGTGGGCCGGCGAGTTCGCCGCTCCGTCGAGGCTTCTCGACTCCAGATAGCCATCCTCTATCCGCGTACGGAAGCAGGGACGGAGAGTTCTCCGCCCGATCGATGATCCTCAGTAGTATACAATGTGTTACATTCTGGCGCAGATTTTTTCCTCTATCAAAATCAACTAAAAAAACATCAAAATCACTCATAAAAGCACCAAAATCATTCATAAAAGCAACATAAAAGAAGAACTTTCAAAATAATGAAAGAAACTAAGGGCTTGACCTAAATTAACAAAATATTGGAAAAAACCCACCAAATATTGACAGAAATCCTAAATTCCAAGGGCGTCCTTCGGACTAACCCTTTCAGGCGCTTGACCTGAATTAAGAGTGTTAAACTCTGAATCAAGACCAATTATAATACAACGATTAAGCGTCTGAAAGACTAAGCGTCTGAAAGACTAAGCGTCGAAGCGCAAGCGTCGAAGCGCTCGGATCACATATCACTCAGTAATTAGTCATGTTTAACTGTTATCTTCGTATGGCTCAGGAAGATAACACATGCCTAGTAATCTTGAGATTGCCGGTTCGAATCCACCCAATCCAAGATTTAATTTGCCAAGTGCGGCCGGCTTGGTAAATAATATGGCATGTAAAAAATAACTGAGTGGCGTTGTGTGTGTGTGTCCTGGCGCCAGGAATAGGAATAGGCAAATCTCCGATTCTTCGACAAACCTTCGGTTCTTGAATGTGAAGCATTCGACAAGAGCTATACAATTCTCTCTGTCACATCTAGGAAACTAGGTATGAATTAGAAAAGATTGTATACCTCAAGGGCCCCTATAAGAGTGTTAAACTCTGAGGGCCAATTTCATCAAGCCCGGTTAGATTAACCGACGGTTAAAATTAGCAGGGTTCCAACTGAAATGATAAGAATGCTTGATTTTCCTTCACCTCTATTTTCTGTTGGCCACCCTGCTAATTTTAACCGTCGGTTAATCTAACCGAGCTTGGTGAAATTGGCCCTGAATCAAGCAATGAATTAAAGTTAAATGGAACTAAAAAGAAAAAAATCACCTGACGGTATGTACTCAAAATAAAAAAAAAACAGCGCTGGCGAGCACATACCGTCAGGTGATTTTCCTCACAGAGGTTTTTGTGTCCTTCGGCAATGTCCTAGCAGGTCACTGGCACAGTGTTAATTTACTTGTAAACCTGCTTAAGATATATTTTTTTCTTTCAATTAATATTTTTTCCATACTGGAAACATTCTTTTTTAATTCGGTTCAAGCACTCGAAAGGCACCTGAAAGGCGCCCGAAAGGTTTAGTCCAAGGGTGCTTAGTCCAAGGGTGCTTAGTCCAAAGAACGCTAAATCCGAAGGACGTTTACGAAGTGATTTGATCCTTCTTATTTATTCATTGGTTATGTGTATTATCAAAGTCCAACCATTTAACATAAACTTTATTTCCTTTTCTTTTTAATATTTTTTCAACTAAATAGATGTTAGATGGAATTTTAGTTTTTTGTAGTTCTTGTTCATAAAAAGTTCCCTTAATCTCTTCACCTTTCATATCTTTAATATGATAATATGGAGGTATGTTTTTAAAAACTTTATCTATTACAAATATTTCAGTTGACCAATTAGGTGTATATCCTTTTTCAAACATATGCTTTAATTTATTAATCCTTACATAATCACCAACTTTGAATCGCGTCCTATAGACTAAGCGTCCTTCGGACTTAGCGTCTCTTGGACTTAGTCTTTCAGACGCCTTCTCAGCCAGTTTACTAGTTTCAGATGCTTCACACGGTGTCATTCCTATAGTTCTATGCTTTCTATTGTTATAAATATTCAACAAATTTGGTAATATATCAACCCACTTGTAATTACCTTGCATACTGAATTGTTTCCACATTAATTCTTTGAGTGATCTATTAAATCTTTCAACAATTGCAGCTTTTTTATCACTATACGTTGAATAATGATTAATTTCATTTTGATTCATGAGTTTTTTAAAATCTTTATTATAAAATTCTTTCCCTTTATCAGTTTGTAGATTTTTGGGTGGTTTATGCTGTGAGTTCAGGTCAAGCGTCTGAGATAGGTTTTTAAAACAAATATTCATTGCCTTGGATACGCTCTCTCCGGTTTTATTTTTAACAGGAATTGCCCAAGCAAATTTGGAAAAAGTATCAATAACTGTTAATAAATATTTATATCCCTTATTAATTTTGGATATTCCCTTTAAGTTACCCGAATCCATTTCAACAAGATCAGCTTGCCAAAAATCATCGACTCCTAATGTAATAGTAGATCTTCTTGGCGGTTAATTATATTAATTAAATAGAGAAATAATAATTTCTCCTTGCCGGTTTGTGTAATTCATCAATAATATCGTTTTTACTAACGGTCATTTATTTCATTGAAGAATAACCATTTATCTTCATTTGTTTTAAGTACATTTCACGTGGAAAGTATTTCAAATTTCTAATAAAATCTTTTTCACGTAAGTGAATTTCTTCTTCAGATATTTGTCGAGCCTCAAATAAATGTAATAACTCACAATAAAAATTAAATGATAATTTATATTCTTCAAGCCTATCCATTAATTTTAATGATGTTTTGAATTCATTATCTAATATTTCAATTATAACAGATATGGCACTTATTGTAAATAATGGTGTAACAGCAATACCTGATAAACTTGATGCCACAAATATTGCTTTACTAAGTGATATACCAATTTTACATTTAAAAAAATACTTATAACTTTTTTGATAAACATAAATGCGCAAGCATAAAGAAAATAAACATTTGTTTTTTAAAAATACTCTTCCATTTATCATTAATAAATGTCCAAACATCATCTAAAAATGAAACATTTTAATTTTATAGATAAATATAAAAAGGGGTGATGGATTCTTTCCAGATGTAGTACGTGGTATAATTTTAGGAGAATCGGGTAGTGGAAAAAAAACATTTTTATCTACTAACTTTGTCGCAAACAAATGGCGATATAGGCAATTATATGTTTATAATCCATCTATAGACCAACCTACTTATGTAGGATTAGAGAAAGAGTTGGAAAAAGATAAATATGATATTGATTATTTATTTGAGGGTAATCGGGAAAAAATTTTACCGGTAGAAGAATGTGCATCAAATAGTTTAGTAATTTTTGATGATGGAATGTTGAAAGATCAAAGTAAAATAATAAGATATTATTGTGAAGGAAGGCATAAAAATATTAGTATTCTTGGATTATATCATAAATACACTAAAATAAACCCTATAATTAGAAAAAATTCAAATCTGTGGTTTATTTTTAATGAGTTTGGAGATAATCTCAGCAAAAAAATACATGAAGAATTGGCTTCTAAATTACCGTATGAAGAGTTTTTTGTAAGTTCTGTAAAAAAGCTTAGTCAGAACCACATGGATTTTTTGGGAATTGATAAAACAAAAAATGATAAATTTTTCTTTACAAAAAATAATGAATTAATATTATTATTATAAATGGAAAGAAATTTACATAATGTATCAGACAAACCTTCGGTTCTTGAGACAAACCTTCGGTTCTTCGACAAAGGACAACTGCTAAATACTGATTCAGAATTGTCGAATGCTTCACCATCGTCGTCAAATACAAAACCGTTAAATACAGTCTGTACACATGAGATGTTAAATACAGGCTGTACTCAGATGTTAAAACCACTTAACAAACCTCCAGTTCTTGAATGCAAATCTCCAGTTTTTAACATGAAAACAGGGTTTAATTTTGGAAATAAATCATTTAAAAGTACATATGAAATGATGGGTACAACTCCACAAGAACTGGCTGAAATAGAAAATAAGCAAAATGAATTAAGAAAAACATTTCAAAATGCAAGAAATTTAAATAATAAAAAAAGTATAGATTTAGAGGAAAAAAATAAACCAATAACTTCTAGACTGGATGAAACGAATAAAGAAATTAACATATTGATTGATAAACTGGACTCGAGTCTAAAATCTGCGCCTGAAAGGCACCTGAAAGGCTTAGTCCAAGGGACGCTTAGTCCAAGGGTCGCTAAGTCCGAAGGATGCTTAGTCCAAGGGACGCTTAGTTCGAAGGACGCCGCAGATGTACAACCTTATCAGGATACTAAACTTGAAGAAATAATAAAAATCCTTAAAGGTTATACAGAGACTGACGATAGTGATGAAGTATTTGAAGAGACCTTCGAGCACCCTTTGGACGCCGGTACCATCGTTAGCTCAAGCCATTCACCTAAAAAATCAACTTTTCCAGTGTCACCAAGAATTAAAGAAGAAGGGGGCCCTTTATGGAATAAATATAAAAACCATCTTTATGATGAAAACGTTTGGATTCTGGCGTGACAGAGACAATGATGATAGGTTAATGATAGGGAATAAAACTGTAAGAGCAACACAAAATGATAATCTTGTTTTTTATGATGATAATAATATAAAAATAGTAACTCAACTTACTAATCCTTTAATAAAATTATTAACAGAAAAAAAAGTACCATATAATTTCAAAGATATTTATGGTGAAGATGCTATAAAAAAGTATAAAAATAATATAATTTATAAAACTAATGCAATTTATAAAGATAATGATCGTAGAAAGGACCAGCTTCAAATAAATATACAAAATGGGAATATATTTTGAGATATTTATGGAAGAAATGGGTGAGTCAAAAATTAGAAAAGGAAGTAAAAAACGGGGGTGGTTTTATTATAAACTTTCAAATAAACTAACCGGAAACGTTCCAGAAATGCATTTACTGGGATATAATGCTTGTGAACCTTTTACGAATGTTGAGGAGAGATTAAAAAAGGGGTGGAAAGGAATAAATCCTTTAGATGAACATTGCAAACAACATAATCTTTTTTATTATACAAACCCAAATATAGATTATAGTGAAATAAAGAAAGCAGATAAAACTTTACAAGAAGCAGCGTGGATGAGAGTATTGTCACCAGATGCTTGTAAGTCGGAAGGTTTTGGGCGTGGGTTGTTACAAATGCCATGAAATTAAAAACAAAATTAGGAATGGGATACATCAGTGAAAAAGATTTGTTATCATTATTAAAGAGATCATTGGAAAATATATAAAAAAGAATCCACAATTAGCTAAGAACATTTTAAAATATTATGAAGATCAAAATCATCCATATAAAACAGCTGGATTGATGTTAAGCAAGACTTATGATGAGAAACTTAGGGGGTTTTCCTTGGTTAGCAACTCTCCAATGATTTTTGCTGGTTTGTATTATCTTATGAGTTCGGGTATGGATATATATAGAACAGTTAAAGAGAACAAATTTCTGGATGAAACATTAAAAGAACAGATTAGAAATAATAAGGCATCCGAAGGACTAACCCACGTAGATAAAATTCGGCAGATAAAATGATGCCATTTGTACATTATAATTTTGATGCCCACGTGAAGAAACTTTTAACACACCAAAATAGATTCAACCATCACTCTTTAAATATCGTTATTAAATGGAATTAAAATCTATCCTCTTATCAAAAACAAAAAATGGAAGGAAAGCTTGCGTTTTATGATACAGGTGAAAAAATTAATTGAATTCCAAAACATGTTAAAAAAAACAAATACTGATTATTATTGGACTATTTCCATCATTATCTATTAGAAATGGCAAATAAAGTATTGTAGACAAATGGAAAAATAATAAAGGTGCGAGAACTCAGCCTATTATAAAAAAAGAAGTTGAAAATTTTAGTATTAAAATCTTTATCAGATAAATGATATATAAAACAATATGTAAAAAAACTTAAAATACCTAATTTTAGAACACGTATATTTAAATTTAAATGAATTAACTAAGAAAATTAGAAAAAAATGAGTGTGGTAATTGTTAATCTTTTTTTTCATTGGGTTTGCTATTTCAAATAAGAAAAATCAGATATATTATTTTGATTCTGTGGGGGGAGAATGCGCCTATAGAATTGAAAAAAATATGTCAGGGGAAATAGACTTAGTATGAATACAAGAAAGTACAAAAGAAGAGGGAGACCAGCTATTTGCGGTTACTTACGTATAATAAGTTCTTTATTTCGTTTGGAGTTAAAAAAAATAAAGGGAAAAGATATAAGAAACAACAATGGTGAGAATAGGTGATATTAAGGATGTTTTATACCTATATAAGGGTCTTGACATGAACTAAGCGTGACAAATGACATGATGTATTGCAAAAGTGTAAGACAAAAACAAAATCAATGCAGCGAGCATAAAGAAAATTGATAAAAGCGAGATTACATACGGAAAATATAACGACATATTTTGATAGAAAGTGAAAGCCTCAAAATGCAAAAAATAAGATCTTATAAATGGCATCAAAACATAGTTCACATCAAGACCTTTGTTGAAAAATATCAAGATAAAATGTGAATTACAATACAAGTATATTATCCGGAATTAAAAGACATGGTAAGGAATCTGATTTCATACGTAAAATTTATGATAAACATCGGTTTTATAGCCAACAAAAACAAGAAATTTACCAAAATACGAGTTACAAAGGAAGATGGAAATGCTTATCCTGAAGATACAACTAGCTTTTTAGTTAACATATTTGCGTAGTACAGTGGAGTTTGATAAATTTAAAATGTTCAATACTGGAGTTGGATAATAATTATATGTGGTCATGTTAGTACATTGAAACAGCGTGCTAATATTTCAACGAATGTGAAGGAGTGGTCAAGCAAGGGTTTTATCGCACTGAGAAAAAATATGGTTTGATTAAGGGTGATGGTTTGTTTTATCCTACAATTGATATGGGAGATTTAATTCCTCGGTTTCTTTGATGCTATAAGCGGGCCTATATTTGGTGTAGATAACACATTGAATGACTTTAAAAGATGATTGAGTGACTCATTGTTTACGTTAGTGACGCTGAAATACCCCACCTCGCGGAAAAATTAATTTAGAAGTTATCGTCTTTAAAAGTTTGGTAATTGAATATGATGAAATTACAACGACAAACCTGATAGATGAATTGAAACATTTTAGTTTAGCTGGTAAATATGCGTTAAATATAAATGCTTTCAGTGTGGTAGAATTCGAGGATTACCTGATTTAAATACTTTATGTATGCCCTTAAATGATTTTGTTTTTATCGGAACCAAACTGGGACATTTGTTTCTTTATAAAAGATAAATTTCTGCACGACCAAAATGAGCATCCAACAAAATTGGATCATGTAATATTAAGAATATTCAAATATTATATGGAGAAGGAAGACATCCTTACGAACCTCAAATTTATGAAATGAAAAAGGAGCTATTACGAGTTGTATCGTTCAGTTCAGAGTACCTCGATGAAGCATTGTATGCTGATAGAATGATTTCTCAGTTCACACGGTTGACAATTTTATAAAATATAGATTGCTTTTTTAATATTGATTTGAGGAATAAACCAAAGAGTATTCCACTGTGGAGAAAATTACCAAAAATTTTAATTGCTATTTCCAAATCTTTTAAGGATTAAATTGTACGTAGTATTTGTAAACCAAAAGACTATAGCTTCTGATATGTTATGAGTAGAATAATATTAGGATGTACAACTTTGCTTCTGCCGTTTTCCTATAGATGGCTTTAGCGGTAAGTAGGGTTGAAAAAATAGATCATAGACGTCATGCCAATAAACTTGGGCATTGTCAACATAACCCAAGAAACAATAGTCGATTTGTGTTGCATCATAAAGTTATTCTCGATTGAAAATGTCAGTTACGAGCCAAATTCTCGTCATTTGCGGGAGGTTTAATTTTCTGGCTTCAATATGAAGAACTCTGCCGGCTGAGGCTCATCGATGCTCTCAAATACTTATGGTGAGGCCGCTATTAGTGAAAGAACATGTCGTTGAGTGGTTTCAACGCTTCAAGAACGGTGATGTTCACGTCGAAGACCGGCATCAGCGGTATGCTGACGGTGCTCGGGAAGAGAGAAGGTTTTCGAAGATGCAGAATTGGAGGCACTACTTAATGAAGAATCGAGTCAAAAGTCAAGACGAATTGGCAACGATTCATTGGGAGGTGACTCAACAAAGCAATTTCGAAACCGGCCTCAAAGACATGAGAATGATTCAAGAAGCAAGGAAAATTTTGGGTGCCGGACGAGTTGAAAACCGAGAGATTATTGAACGGCAGTTGTTTGCTCGTGAAACAGTTGCCTTGGAAAGGCAAAAGACGGAAGGGATTTCTGCCATAGCAGTGTGAGACTGGGGACGAAAAATGGGTTCAGTTACGATAATCCCCACAACGCAGAAAATCATGGGGATATCCCGGCCATGAATTCCACGGCGCCGGCCAAAACCGGATATTCACGGCCTCCAAGGTCATGCTCTGTATTGGTGGGGACCAGGCGGTCGGCGCAGTGTATTATGCAGCTGTTAAAAACCGATTGAAAACAATCACAGGCGAATCGTTATCGAAAAAAACGCAATTGAATGCGTTTGAGCCGAGCATAAAGGACAAAACGGCCGCAATACAACGAGAGATACGATAAAGTGATTTGTGAAGCATGACAATGCTCGAACCCATGTTGCAAAAAGTGGTCAACAGACATACTTGGACATAACGTTGAAATAAGAAGTCCTACCCACCTCTGCCTTATTCTCCTAGGACGTTGCACTCCCTCTGACTATCAACTTTTGTTTCGATCAATGGACACGCGCCTGGTTGACCAGCACTTCCGGTTCTATGGGAAGAAGTAAGAGTAATCTGGATCGATTCGTGGATCGTCCTTTACATAAAGATGTGTGACCAGTTTCTTGGACAAAACGCGGAAAAATTCGTACGCTAGCCCCGAAAGATGGGAGAAAGTCCCTTTTTATTTATAAAAATGGCCAGCGATGGAATAATACTTTGAATCTATAACATATATATAACCCGTTTTTTACAATAAAGCCTCGAATTTCGGAAAAAAAACGGCCAGGAGCGAAAGTTGGTACCCTAATAGTTCAGATATTTTTAATTAATTTTTAAATTAATTAACTTAAAAATATCTTAGATATACATAATATTTATAATTTATCAATTGCTTACTACACTTGCTGTGTACAAAACTGAAAAGTAATTTAAAAATGGGATATCCTTTAGTTTCGCTTAAATTATAAAACACATAAGTAGTACTAGTGGAAATTAGGTTTGGTGAGATATATATAGTTTCTCATATAGATGATACACGCGCCAGAAAGTCTAAGCGTCAAAAGGGTATCTGAGGGGCACCTGAAAGGCTGCGACCGAAAAGGCTAAGTCCGAAGAACGCTTAATCCAGGAGCGCTTAGTCCGAAGATGCTTTATCATCTAAAATTACATATTTTATTTGTGCTCGGAAGAACTAAATTTAGAGGATGCGCCTGAAAGGCGCCTGGAGGGCTATGCCCGAAGGATACTAATCAAATAGATACAAGTAACTATATAGATTTATTTTAGTCAAGGTCATTAATTCGGCTGAAAGATATTCAAAAGAATGTCTCATATATAAAGTTAAAAATATTCTAGAATCAGAAAAAAACTGGAGCCACCAAAATATAAAATTGATTTAGAAGGTTGAGTTCTATTTAGCGTTGAATTTGATAAAAACGATAAATTAGTGAACAAAATATTTGACGCACAATAGAAATCAAGGGTGTTAAAATTATAGAAAATGAAGGACTTTATCTTATTAAAAAAGAAACTGTTAAAATTAATATAGGTTTACTAATCCGGGTTGTATTTGATATTCAAAACTTAAAAAATTTTATAGAAGAATAAAGAATAAATCTCATAGAAGACGTACCGCTAGCTTGTTGGTATAAACAAAATTTAAAATGTTGAGAAGAATAATATATGAAAACAAGGAGTAATATAGTCCTGTAAAATTAATAATAAACCCATCCTGGTAAAAATAGGTGAATATTCCACAATATGCTGTGTTCTCCGTAAGTCTGGTAAGATAAACTATATTCAAAGGGGAAAGTCAGAAGGGCAGTACACTTCTTAGTTCAGGTCAAGCATCTGAAAGACACCTGTAAAGGCACCCGAAAAGGCTAAGTCCGAAGGACGCTTAGTCCAAGGAACGGTCTAAGTCCAAAGGAACGCCCTTGGATAGTCTGTATATTCAAAATTTTGTGGAAAGGACCGATATTTAGATTTGTTGCAAATAAATTACACTGCTTATAGTCAAACCCGCGAATGTAATAGTATATTTCGTTTTGGATAGATAAACATAGGTCTATTTGATAAAATGAAAAACATTACTTTCGAAGGAGAGGGTCTGAACTTAACTCAGGTCAACCCATTAAAAAATGTGCAGCGTAATGATTGACTTACTGAAACCCATTTAGAAAAAAAGAAAATACTTAAAGCAGGTTTACAAGTGAATGTAACCACTGATGCCAGTGACCTGCTAGGACATCTGCCGAAGGGAGCGTCTGAAAAGACTAAGTCCGTGAAGGATGCAAAAACTCTCTATGAGGAAAAATCACCCTAGACGGTATGTGATCGCCAGCCGCAGCTGGTTTTTTGTCAATTTAATTTTGAGTACATACATTTCCATGTGGATTTTTTTATTTTAGTTCCAGTTCACTTTAATATCATTGCTTGATTCAGAGTTTAACCACTCTTATAGGGGGCCCTGAGGTATACAATCTTTTCTGAATTTCATATTATAGTTTATCGATGTGACAGTAAAGAAGGTGTGATAGCTCTTGTCGGAATGCTTTTCCCCCCCCCCCCCCCCCCCCCACATTCAAAGAACCGAAGGTTTGTCGCAAGAAGAACTGGAGGTTTGCCTATGGCCTATCCTGGCGCACAGGACACACACACACAAAACGCCGCCTCAGTTTATTGTTACAGCAACCATATTATTTAACCAAGCCCGGCCCGCTCTTGGTAAATAAAATCTTAGATAGGGCGGATTCGAACCGGCGAATATTCAGAGATTAACTATGGCATGTGTTATCTCCCTGCAGCCATACGAAGAAACAGTTAAACATGACTAATTACTGAGTGATATGGGATCCGAGCGCTTTCGACGCTTATGTCTGTATGCTAAGTCCGAACAAAGGACGCATTAGTCCGTAGAGAGACACACTTCATGTAAGTCAATCATTTACAGCTCACATGTTTTTAAGTTTTGAATCTTAAGCCTTGTGAGAGTCAAACGTTTCTAAAGACTAAAGTTCCGTAGGGACACCCTTAGATCCCTCCGTATGAGGTATTCTCATAAACCAAGAAAGAGACGTTTCTATATTATTATTTAAAATAGACTTTATCATAGGTATGCCGATAATGACTATTTTATTTAGTTTTAACAGTGTAAAGTTTTCGAGTTTCTTTTTGATGTAATATTGTGATACAGTTTCAAGTTGTGTTTTACCCTCAAAACAAACGAGATTTTGTACATATCAAATTTCATTTTTTTTATATTTGAATCTTTTTATTCACTTTACATACTTTTTCTGTCTTTTATTTTTGTTATAAACTTTTTAGTATTTTTACAAAAAACTTTGTTCAGTTTCCATTCATATCGAAATAGCATACATTTTAGACCTTAATCCAACACCATTCAGCTAAAGCTATCCCGGAGATATTCCCATCTTTGAATAAAAACCGATGTGTACTTTTTTAACCATGATTCAGATGTAGGCAATTACCATTCGATTTTATGATTACTTGTATCAAAATAATGTATATTGTTTTTTTATATCCATGTAAATGATCATCTGTGTTTCCACATAAATAATAAATGGAATTAGTATCAGTTCCTAAACAACTTAGACTTTTGATCATTTATATTTTTTCTTCAAAATAATTAATAAAACTTTAATTATACTCTCTCTTCCCCCCCCCTCCCAATAACTTTGATAACTCAAAACAACAAAAACTCATCATATATTAGGTTTATTTGTAATGTTATTTCCTTTCATTTTCCAGAATACACCGAAGAACTTTATCATCATCCTATTATTTGTCTAGTCTTCATAATTTTACTACCTTGGCAAACAATTTTTGAGATGAATAAAACAAGTCACACACTGGAACATACTGTTTCACTTACCTGCTCCATTTTGTTTTCAGGGTATTACTTCCGTATACCGAATTATTCATGAGTTTAAAAAAAGTCCTTGTTTCCAAAATCAGTTTTTAGCTTCTTGTCTAAGTTTTGTGTTTAAGTCAAATGTATGGACTTCAAGCACATGCTTTTAGCCCTAAATGGATATACACCGTTTTTTATATCTTTTAAGATGATTCCTTGAATTAAGGCATTCTTGACAACATTGCCGTAATCAATTAAATAATTATTCTTTGATTTTAACGGTGCACATAAGCTTAGTACCGAGTTGGTTATTTTTACCAATAACTCTATTTAGATATCAATTTCTTTTGTGATATTCAGACAATTCGTCATAACTATGTACATAAGATGTCCGGTAACATTGGATAATTTTTAAATTTATCATGTAATTCCAATGGGATATTCTCAAATCAAACGAGAAAAATGTATAACCATATTCCTCCGTTCGATATGACATAGTTCTTAATGGTTTCAAGAGTGAAATCACATTTACATCTTCATATTTAAATTCTCCTATAGGAAGGGGTTGGACTAAGCGCATATCCATATAGAATTTATTAGCATCCAAGTATAAAATATAGCTAACATGTTTTTTACTGGGATATCATAAACCCCATTTTTCTATCGCTTTTTCTTTGGTATAGTTTACAGTCTTTCAATGTTTATATCATAAATTGTAACAATTATTAGCTATATGCATATCTGTGTGGCACATCATAGATATTCCAACCTCTGTATTCTCCAGGTTTCATATGTTTTCGGTTACATTTTCTCTATCTGATAATAATTCTAATGTTTGTCGTGTATTTTAATGAAGCCATCCGAATTAACAAAAAATGTGGAGCAGAATATATCATATACAGGGTCAAAGACCATATTCTTTATTAGTAGTTTTCTCTGTGAAATGTTTTTTTCAAAAACGTCATGTAACAATAAAACAGTTATCTTAATTTCAAGTATAAATTATGATAGTTCCTTGTTACAGTGTGTACCATTTTAAAATGTCGATATACCGTTATGAGCGCCAAATCGTAAAGTATTAGGAGGACGACACATTTTTCAATCCTTTACAAGATTTGAATACTCATTCGTTTAATTTTGCTGTGGCAAATATAACTTCATACAATTGTTAGGCATAAGAGTCCAGGTCCATTTGGTACATATAAATTCCCTGTTTGTAGAACTAAATGTAAGTCTTCTTTTTTAAATCTCTCTTCAACATAGTTTTAAATTAGAATATATACATACAGGTTTTAAATACATGCCCATTATACTATTTGCATGTTCTCCAATTCATTTTAAGTACATCGAGTGTCGTATTGATAGGAAGTAAACTTCATATTTATTAGTTCTTGGACAGATTTGCAACGTGCACAAAAAACAATCGTTTAAATCGTCGAGTAAGTTTTTTAATTAATGAATCTAGGACGTTTGTCCATAAAATCTAAATGTATCAATGGCTC
This sequence comes from Formica aquilonia x Formica polyctena, assembly GCA_907163055.1. NCBI lineage: Eukaryota > Metazoa > Arthropoda > Insecta > Hymenoptera > Formicidae > Formica > Formica aquilonia x Formica polyctena. The sequence goes on from CAJQTV010000580.1 coordinate 83,102, forward strand.
TCACCTCCATATGTATATTATTAATATCTCTTTTTTTTTAATGATGGTTTTCCGAATTGCATTCTTATACAGGTTTTCAATAATTTCATATGTTTATAGTTTTTATTTGCATCTTTACATTTAGATACGTCATACTGTTGTTCATTATGAGATCAACAACTACGTTGTTTATGAGAATTGTAACCATAAATTTTACTTTTTGTGTTTGGCATTATATTTGTAAAGCTTTCTATATTTTTCTGCCCGTTTTCGTTATTTAGTTCCTAGTTTCAAAATCCACCTTAGAAATAATTTAGAATAGATTTCAAATTATGAACTAATAATATTGCGACAAAATTCTGGTAATTTTAGTTTTAAGTTGCAGCTGTCATGGCGCCCCGCGATAACGTCCTGTATAGTGATCGTGTCTCTACTTTATTAATTTTTCATAAATTCATTATTTCTTAATTTCATATTTGCAAATTCACCATTACCAAATATGCATTTTTTAGCTTTTTGAAAATTGTTAATATCTTCTTTTGTCATTGCTATTGTTTATTACTTTTCACGTTCAATAATATCTTTTTGCATATTTAACAATAAGGTTGTTAATTCAGTCATTTTAACTGTTCAACACTTCCCATATTTATTAATGTGTTTCGTCTATTATATCAAGCAGAAACTATTCGGCTTATGTTCATGAATGACATTTTTCATATGATTTTTGTAATGTATGCTCTCAAATCAGAACTAACTGTATATGGATGAATATTGCTCTGCACCTATGGAAAAATATTGTCTATTAATTTAGTGGGCATTTTTATTTTTGTTTTTCATATATATACACAGAGCAACATGATCATATACTTACTTCTTTCTCAAACCGTTGCATTTTTTCAATATGTATCGTCCACTTTCTGCCATTGTTCGTTATTTGTCCTAATAAAGCACTCATATTTTTAATTCCAACTACATGCTCTTTGTATATTAAAAGATGTATACATTTTCTATCTTTATTAATTTCACTTGTAATAGCTTTTCCAATAGTAAAAACTTACCATTATTCTCGTCCTACTCGATAAACATTTATAGCTATATTTAAAAAATCTTCATATTTTTCGTATTTTTTTTATAATTTGGACAGGTAATTCATATTTAACATTTTTATACCTCGTATATCATATTCGTAAGATCTGTTACATGGTCTATCAGCAGGAACGTATACTCTATAATGCCACTCAAAAACATCTAAGATTTTCTTGATTTCACATTTAAATTTATTAGTTTTTCTATTGTTAACATTAATGCAGCCCACTTTTTTTTGCTATAATATAATTGGGTAATTAAATAATTCCACCTTGAAGAGGGGTGATTTATCGGACTGTAAATCAAGTTGAACACTCTATCGAATGTAAACTTGGGTTTTTTGCATAAGCCGGCAAATTTATTATAAAAATGATATATATATAACTTATATTATATCAGATATTAGATCTCAGATAAAATTAGCTCAAACATACTATGAAAATAATGTGTATGTAAGTCAATTACATTACCACATAGAAGCCAATAATGATATGCACCTTTGCAATAATTGACTGTTACAGCTGTATGTTTTTCTAAATCCAGTTCGTATTTTATCTTCTACGTAGGTTGGTTCTTCTAAGACATATACTTACTCATAATTATTTATATCCGAATAAGAATGTATAATCACAAGATGTTATCCACCACCACTAGCTCTCACAACTTGACTTTCTTCGTCATCGCAATAATTGTTGGTAATTCTGTAAAGTCTTTTATTATTTATAATTCCATCTTCCTTTTTTCGGTGAGAAAAAATATTTTCATGAAAAGGAAATTGTTACTACTTGATGGTCCATTTATTAGCGAAAATTTTTATCAACATAATTTTTAGAGTTAACATCTTAAACACCTTAAATCGTGGAAGTTCTGAACATAATTCATCAATTTTGTTGTAATAGTTTATAATAAATTTATCTAATTTGATATGCCATTCTAGTTTAAAATGTCTAGTCATATCATCGTTTTGAGAAGTTCTTTAAAGCATACATCACACGTAATTTTTTTCATTTGAAGGTTTTTAATTCATAGCAGGTGTAACTGATACATATTTTAAATTATTTGATTTCCTCCCCAATTACAAGTGGTTAATAATTTGCATGCGGAACATTTCCTCTCATTTATTATATAAAATTTTTATTAATTCATCACCTCTATTTTGTAAACACTCTAAAATAAAAGAGAAATAAAGTGATGTTAATGGCTGGGTTTTGATATACACAACCCATGAAAATAAGAAGGATCTGATCATTCGTAAGGTCCTTCGTTTTTTGTACTTTTATGCTTTTATGATGATTTTATGGGTGATTTGTGTTTTTAGTTGATTTTGGTGGTGGAAAAAAATCCGCGTCCAGGACATATGCTTTTATATATACTGCATACGGAATGATGCTTGAGTTGAGTATCGACTCAGAGATCCGTTGAAGATCCCAATCGTCAGGGATGGACATTGATTTGGCAAAACCATTTGCTGATGTCAGTGATGAAGATGTACCGGCGTCGTCCAAATCAGAAGTAAAATAATCAGAGATGTCGAGTTGCTGAGTTTTGCGCCCGTGTGCAGTATGTTGTTGAGAGAAGATCCGAACTGGTGCAGGTTGGACCTATTGAAAACCACTCTTACTTTCGTGTTGATATTGTCATCTTGAGGACTCTATGGTGAGATAGATAAAAAAACCGGAGATGCGTCCGAAGTGGAGAGAAGGACTCTGACCACGTGCTGAAGATCTTCATACTCCAAAAAATGAATGACGAGTAAAGATTCTGGTACGTCTGATCCGTTTAGAGGGCCGAAGGATGCGTTGAAGCAACGTTGAGCAATTGACCGTGACTCCCACAGTTGATTTGCCAGGCAAATTGAGAGGGAGCCGACGATATAACGCCCAGAACTATCTCGTGAATGAGAGGACTTTGTAATGAGTCAACACCCTCTTCTTCAGGGGCTGAGCTGATTGATGGTAAATGAGGAAACCCTCTTGAATCCAGAATTTTGTGAGAAGGTTTGAGCTCGTGATCCAATTACGACATGATGAGAACGGTGAACTGAGTGTCGTTGATGCAGAGGTCAGCCCGAGAACGATCCATCCAAAAATGTACGTTATGCGACGGGACTCCTCTTCAGACCTCTTAATTATGTTGATTGGATGAGAAGATATAGGAGTCGGCGCCAAGGATCAGTCTATGTGTGTGAAGGAGTCCAGATCCGCCAGCTGGAGTCAGTGAAGGTGAGGCCAACTATATTCCGAACCTATCATAATAGAGGGGGAGCGAATTGTTAACTCTTGAGGGGGATGTAGGCCAGTGACCTGATGAATCGCGAAGAGTGAATTGATGCAGAGTTAGAGATACAGCACCCCGGGTTCGTCCGAGTGGATCCGATAGTGCCGATGATGGGAATAAAGGCGTGCCGTCGAGCTATCTGAAGCCTTTTGATAATGTCTGGAAGACGAGGTGAGTTCCGATCCTGGATCAATGAGCATCCGAACCAATTGAGGAGAGCCGCAAGATAATCGGATGATATCGTGGCTTGTAGCGAGTAATACTGTCGGACGGGTGACGGTTACAGCGTGAGATTGAGGAAGTGCCGCCTGCGCAAGTCACTACAAAGCCGATGAGGTGCTGCTCTTGATGGTGAGGCGGAGCAGACGTCTGTGTAGGCCGTGGCGAGGCGTCGCCTTGCCTTGTGTCGTTGTTGAGGGGGAGCTTGAGAACCTCCATATGAATCATGGTGTGATGACTTGTTTCCGCATTCTTACACCTCTTCGTGTTTTGACAGGGACTGTGTTATGTCTTTTTTTCCTAAGCAATTGAAACAGAGGGCGCCGTTAGATCACAATGTTTCTTCGCAAATGAGGAGTATATCTCTGAAACAAGGACAAGACACACTATAATGAAGGCGCCAGCGTACAGCGCGTATGGATGTTCCGAGGTCCCGGGAGGAGATGAAGTGGCAACATGTAGCGGTGGCCGCCGAGGTTTACTGATCTTGCCTTGATGCCGGGGCGTAGTTGAGGCCTAGTTTGACTTCCCCATGCCCCTCGAGTGCTTGGGGGGGGGGGTGGTCGAGCGCTGGACAATGAGGTGAAACTAAGAGGTGGTCCAGTGTTGACCGGAGCTCGAGAGACTCCAGGCATTGAGCGCTTCGTTGTGGTATTGAGGAGAGGTTGAGCTCATGGGCCGACGCTGTGAGATCGTCTGGTGCGGAAACAACCTGTCCACCCGAAAATGAGAAAACCGTTTAATTATCATTACCGATTGACAAGCAAGGTCCCAAGCGGAGGCGAACGAGTCTCAGAAACGGCATATTGCGAGATAGTGCAGCGCCTCGCCATGAGACTGGTCCGGAGGTAGGCATTTTCTCCACATTTGAGATTCAGCATTCAGTTCACTAATGAGGAGAAGAGGTAAGGAACGGCCTCCACGCAGTGTCCGAGTAGGGCCGGCTGTACGGCATGCGTGGCTTTTGCGCATGAGCCGGTGGTGAGAATTGCAACGACGTACATGTACACGTGCAGACGTTTGTGGCGGAGATCGCGGAACTGGCGGGAGACAGCGCAGGTTAGATAGTTTAGATCAGGTAAGATTGTATATATTATTGTTATATATATTTAATTAACTGTTGAAATGGACTCTAGCGTAGAAAAAGGAGCAGTTAAAAAAAAGAGTCCGAAAATTTCCTCGTCATGGCTAGAGAGTTTGTTTTAAAGGGTGGTTGGCTCCTCATCCTACATTAGATACAGCTTTATGCGTTATATGCAATAAAGCCATCAGATGTGCAAATCGAATTTAATAGACCATTCACATCGGTCAACATTAGGAAAAAATGAATTCTAAAAATTTAAACATTGATTATTTTAATTCAGCTAATAGTAGATTCACTATTTCGCATAAAGATAAAGTTAAAACGCGCGAGATAAAATTAGCAGCATTTTTGCTGAGCAAATATTCTTTTTTATCCGCGGGTCACTTAATTCCATTATTGAAGATATCTGTATAGTCCCTGAGTTGTATCAGATCTTTCCATGGCTAGAGATAAGTGCACTAAAATGATAACAAAAGTAATAGCCAAACGCGAAGTTGAGAAAATTATTAAAAAATATACAATGCGTAAATTTTCCAATTTTAATAGACGAAAGTACAGATATTTCCAGATACAAAACTTTTTATGTATTCTTGTGCACATATGTTCGCCTGGTAACTAAAAAAGTTTACAACTCAATTATTAGATTTATTATCTGTGTACCAATGCACCCCCATTGTGACGCATTATACCGGCAGTAGACCGACGGAAGTCTGCCGCCCGGCGAACACAAGCCGGGCAGGGGCAGAGGCGCCGAGCGCCCATTTTTAAAAACATTTAAGAACACCCGTTGCGATAAACAAACCGTACGGCGTTATACGGCCGCCGGATCGGAAAGCCGACGAATACGCCGAGCGCATGCCGTGAACGCCCGAGCGACACCCGCCGAAACGCCGGCGCCGTTTCGCCCAGGGGAGGTGACGTATTACCGAATTACCTGACGAAAACAATACGTCATTATACACACCGGGGCGAACGACGCGGGTACCGTTAACGCCTCGGGTATATAACGGCAGCCTTTTTAGATCCAGGCACCAGATTAACAGTTTACCAGTTTACCAGATCGTTCACAGCAAACCGAAATCCGTCGAGCTGTACGCTCGAAGACTTCTGATCCGATCCTAATAAATCGCAAACACGACGGAACGTGAGGTTGACGAGTCGCAGCCTGCGCCGAGCTTTCGGCTCGACCGTTTAAGATCCCCCTTAGCAATCCGAGATCGCTTCTCGCGAGAGTTCTCGAGAAAACGATCTACCTTCCGACCGTCGACCAGACGAGCCGTGGGGTGGCGAGTTCGCCACCCCCTTGAGTTTTGTCAACACCGTTGGTCAATCCGTACTCCCCGTGCGAGGCAAAGGGACAGCGGACCCCGTTCGCTGCCCGTTTCGAGATTATCGATATGCGCACGCGGAGAGGAATGACCAAGGTGTTGTTGAGAAAACTCAACGGGGGGCGAACTCGCCAGCCCCACGGTTCGTAGGTCGGATCGGTCGAAGTAGATCGTTTTTCTCGAGAAACTCTAGAGAGAAGCGATCTCGGATTGATAAGGATCGTAAACGGTTCGGAAGCAGAATGCTCGCGGAGGCTGCGACTCGTCAACCTCACGTTCCGCGTGTTCGAATTTATTAGGATCGGATCAGGAAAGTCTCGGAGCGCTACAGCTCGGAGCGGATTCGGTTTCTGGTATACGATTCTGGTAAAATCTGTAACTGGTAAATCTGGTGCTGGATCTAAAAAGCTGCGTTATATAACCGAGCGATTAACGGTACCCTGCGTCGTCGCCCCCGGGTGGGATAATGACGTATTGTTTTTGGCAGGTATCGTAATAGTCCACCTCCTGGGCGAAAACGGCGCGGCGTTTCGGACGGGTTACGGTGTCGCTCGGGCGTTCACGGCAGCGCTCGGCGGTTTCGGCTTTCCGAATCTCGCGCCGTATAACGGCCGTACGGTGATTGTTTTCGCAACGGTTTTTGTCTTAATGTTTAAAAATGGGCGCTCGGCGCCTCTGCCCCTGTCCCGGCCGATTTTCGCCGGGCCCCCCCCCCCCCTGCAGACTTCGGCGGTCTACTGCGGGTAATAATGCGTCCACAATGGGGGTGCATTGTTAACACAGATAATAAAATCTAATAATTGAGTTGTAACTTTTTTAGTACAGGCGAAAAATATTGCACAAGATACATAAAAGTTTTGTATCTGAAGTATCTGTACTCGTCTATTAAAATTGAAAATTTACGATTTTGTATATTTTTAATAATTTTCTCAACTTCCGGTGTTGCATTACTTTTGTTACAATTTTAGGGCACTTATACTCTAGCCATGGAAAGATCTGATACAAACTTCAGGGACTATACAGATATCTTTCAATAATGAATTAGTGACCGCGCGAATAAAAAAGAAATATTGTGCTCAGCAAAAAATGCTGCTATTTTATCTCGGCGCGTTTTACTTTATCTTATGCGAAAGAGTGACTCTACTATTAGCCTGCAATTAAAATAATCAATGTTTAAATTTTAGAATCATTTTTTCTAAATCGTGGACCGATTGTGAATGTCTATTAAATTCGATTTGAACATACTGATCGGCTTATCGCATAAACGCATAAAGCTTTATCTAATGTAGATGAGGAGCACCATCCTTTAAAAACAAACCTCATTACTAGCCATGACGATTGAAATTTTCGGACCTTTGTTTTTTAATACTGCTCCTTTTTCTACGCTAGAGTCCATTGCACAGTTTAATAAATATATTAACAATAATATATAACAATCTTACCTTAATCTAAACTATCTAACCTCGCCTGTCATCCGCCAGTTCCGGATTCCCGCCACAACGTTCTGCACGTGTGTACAGTTACGTCGTTGCATTCTAACCACCGCGCATGCGCAAAAGCACGCATGCGTCGTACAGCCGGCCCCTAATCGGAAACACTGCGGGGAGGCAGTTCCATGACCTCTTCTCCTCATTGGTGAGACGGAATGCTGATATCTCAAATGATGGAGAAAATGCACTACCTCCGCGAACAGTCTCATGGGGCGAGGCGGCTAAACTATCTCCATCTGCCGGTTTTGAGACTCGTTCGCCTCCGCTGGGACCTGCTTGTCAATCGGTATGAGAATAAACGGTTTCTATTCGGTGGACAGGTGTTCCGCACCAAGACGACTCACAGCGGTCGGCCAAGGAGCTCAAGACACTCTCCTCAATACCACAACCGGAAGAAGCGCTCAAGCCTTGGATCTCTCGGAGCTCCGGTCAAACACTGGGACCACCTATTAGTTCACCTTCATTGTCCAGCCGGCCGACCAAGCACTCGAGACGGGCATGGGAAGTCAAACTAGGCTCAACTCGGCCCCGCATCAGGCAGCATCCAGTAGTAAACTCGGCGGCCACCGCTCATGTTGCCACATTCATCTCCTTCGGGACCTCGGAAACATCCGGATACGCGCTGTACGCTGGCCTTATTATATTGTGTCTGTCCTTGTTCAGAGGATATATCTCCTCATTTGCGAAGAAACATTGTGATCGACGGCGCCTCTGTTTCAATTGCTTAGGAAGACATACACAGTCGCCTTGTCAAACACACGAAGAGTGTGGTAAGAATGCGGAAACAAGCATCACACCATGATGATCATATGGAGGGTCTCAAGCTCCCCCTCAACAACGACACAAGCAAGGGCGACGCCCTCGCAACCACGGCCACACAGACGTCGGTCGGCCTCACATCAAAGGCATCACCTCATAGGCTTTGGAGTGGGACTTGCGCAGGCGGCACTGCCTCAATTCACGCTGGAACGTCACCCGTCCGACACGTATTACTCGCTACAAGCACGATTATACATCCGGATTAGCTTGCGGCTATCGCAATTGGTTCGGATGCTCATTGACCAGGATCGGAACTCACCTTCGTTCTCCAGACAGCTTATCAAAAGGCTTCAGAAGCTCGACGGCACGCCTTTTATTCCCTTTTATGGGGACTAGCGGATCCCATGGGAACAAACCCCGGGGGTGCTGTCTCTCTAACTTGCAGTAAATTTAACTTTTTCGCGATTCATGGGGTTTCCCCTCCCACATCCTCAAGAATTTAACAACTTCGCCCCCCTCTATTATGATAGGGGAATTAGTTGGCCTCACCTTTAATGACTCCCGCCCGGCGGGATCCCGGGCTTCCTCACACACATAGACATGATCCTTGGCGCCGACTCCTTTTGATTTTTTCATCCAATCAGCCCAAAATTTAAAAGGGCGAAGAGGAGCCCCTCGCATAACGTACGATTTGGATGGATCGTTTTCCCGGGCTGACCTCTGCATCAACGACTCAGTCCACCGTTCTATCATGGCGCAGTGGAAACACGAGCTTTAAACCTTCTCACAAAATTTTGGGTTTTAAGAAGAGGTTTTCCCCATTTACCCTCAATCAGCCTCAGCCCTGAAGAAAAGGGGGTGTGACTCATTACAAGGGCCTCTCTTCACGAGTAGTTCTGGGCTTATATGTACGGCTCCCCCTCAAAAATTTCCCGCAAACAACCCCTTTGGGGGGTCAGGTCAATTGCTCAACGTTGCCTTCAACGCATCCTTCGGGGCCTCTAAAAGGACCCGACGTACCAGAATTTTTACTCGTCCTTTTATTTTGGGGGTATGAAGATTTTTCAGACGTGGTCAGAGTCCTTCTCTCCACTTCGGAACCATCTCCGGGTTTTTTTACTATCCCCACCATAGGGGTCCTCAGAGATGACAATATCACCACGAAATTAAAAAGTGGTTTTCAATAGGGCCAACCTCACCAGTTCGGGACTTTTCTCAAAAAAACATACGCACACGGGCGCCCAAAAATCCCAATCGACATTTGGGTAATTTTTCTCTGAGTTTGACGACGCCGGGTACATCTTCATCACTGACATCAAACAAAATGTTTTTCCCAAAACCCAAAGTCCCCTCCGACGATTGGGGTCCCTTTAACGGATTCTCTGAGGGCGAGGGTCAACTTAAAATCATTCCCTTTTCAGTAGTATATAAAAACCCTTTTTGTCCTGGACCCGGGTTTTTTTTCCCCCACCAAAATCAAAATAAAAAAAATCAAAACACCCAAAAATCATTCATAAAAGCAAAAAAAAATTTCAAAAAAAAAAGAAGGG